>CM021100.1:663452195-663558029 GCA_007115665.2 Sequoiadendron giganteum
GGGAGGTGGAATGAATGTGTTTTGAAGCATTTGAGGTGTTTGATTGGTGGGAGGAATACTATTGGGTGTTTGTTGCAAGCTTTGTTGTGCATTCAAGGCCTGCCGGTATGCCTACATTTGTGTCAACAATGCTTGTTGTTGATCTTGCTCTTGTTTTTCCAATAATGCCTGGTGTTGGTCTTGTTGTGACCTTTTTTCACACATCACTCCATCAAGATGGGGACCCCCTAAATTTTGCTCCATTCTGGTCTTTTGGCTTTGGTTCGCTCTCTCTCTGGTCTCTGGTCCTTCCGGGGATGTCCCGTTGTTTGACACAGGTTGAAATATTGGTTAAGTCTGTGTAATTAGGGCTTTCATCCTTCAGGCTTATTTAAGGTCAAACCGAGTCATAAAATTGAAATCTAAGCTTAGTGCAGCAGTCAGAAGACTTCCAGCAGAGTCCCCCTAAATTTTCACTATATTCCGACAACTTACTATTTTTAGTAAGTCAGGACTATTTTATTGAGATTTTGGAATTCTGTCAGTTCCACTGCATCCGGGTAACATCAAGCTGCCTACACGTAAATTTTGAGCCAGATCAGACGACTTGCTATTTTTGGCAGTTCAGACTGTAAGAGTCAAATTAGGGTTTCCACATGAGCTTTTCAGATGCATGTCTGGAGAATCCTTCTGGGTTTTCCAAAGCCTTCGCAGTGATGTAACATGCAAACCGAGACAACCACTTTCAGAGTTCAGCCTTCGGAGGCTATTTTTAGGGTTCGCATGCAGTGTTTTTCAACGCATGTCGGGTTTTTCTTTATGGGTTTTTCGAGAGCTTCGCAACGGTGTGACTTGCAAGCGGAGAAGATCGAGTTTTGAGGACTTACTATTTTTAGCCAGTGCATGCATACAGACCAGTTTTCTGGGTTTTTCTGGGTTTTTTGAGATCCCGCTGGCAATATGACATGCAAAACCATCCGGCAGTGGATGAGTCACTTTTCAGACAGTTTCTATTTTTAGCAGGTACACTCTGGCAGCCGCCCAACACTCCAGTTCAGCAAGCAGAACGACATGCAGAAGGAACGAAGTCAAACGGAGACCGTTCGGAATACATGCAAGTCAAATTAGGGTTTCCACTTTTATAGGGGGTAAAATCCAAAAATAGCCGAAACGAAGTACCCCACCCATGTCAGCACACTTCAAGGTACCTGCTGGCAAAATTTGAGCGAAATCGGAGAACTTACTATTTTTAGTAAGTCAGGGCACGGCTATAAATAGCAGGTCTGCACCCGAGGTTGGCATCAGAGTAACACTCAAGCTATCAAGATCAAGCGTTGCAACTTTCAGGCAAAACGGAGCTACTGAAGTCAGAAAGTCGGAACTTACTATAAATAGCAGGTGGCTATAAATAGCAGGTCAGGGCAGAGGACTGGCAGAACAGGTTCACCAGGCAGAGAATATCATCTGATGAAATTTTCAGGCAAAACGGAGCCTTAGAGGTTGAAAATCAAGGGATTTGCTAAAAATAGCACAACTTGCTAAAAATAGAATGCAAGAGCAGGGGCAGGCAGAGGCTTGAAAATTGTCTAAGGCAGAAATAAAAGTAGACCCATCAAAATGCGCCCTCAAGAAGAAATGCCTTCAAAACACCTAAGGCATAAAACAGAAGCTCATACCTCAAAATGCGCCCAAAGAGGAAGGAGAGAGGTGAAAATTTTCTAAGTCATGAAAATGAAAGTGGAACCTATGAAATGCGCCCATGGTGAAAATGAGAGCTCACATGTGAAAATGCGCCCACCTTGATGGAAGCCTTGAAAATTTTCTAAGGCAAAAAAAATGAAAGTAGACCCAAGGAAATGCGCCCACCTTGATGACTCTCTCAAATTCTTCTAAGGCATAAAATGAAAGTAGAGAGGTCAAAATGCGCCCTCAAGGAAGGTGAGGATATGAAATATTTCTAAGTCGTGAAATGAAAGTAAGCACATCAAAATGCGCCCTAAAGTGAAAGTTAACCCCATGAAATGCGCCCAAGCCTAGATGATGCTAAGAAGAAAAACGCCTAAGGTAGAAGGAAATAGAACTTGCAAGGGTGAAATGTGCCCTCAAGGTGAGGAGGTCTTGAAATTTTCTAAGGCATGAAAATCAAAGTAGCCCCTTCCAAATGCGCCCATGGTGAAAATGAAAGCCCACATGTTGAAATGCGCCCACCTAGCAAAACAGAAGCATGGGGTCTCATTTGCGCCCAAGGAAGAAGAGATGCCTTGAAAAAGTTCTAAGGCGTGGAAAGTGAAAGCTCACATGTGTAAATGCGCCCTCAAGAGAAAATGGAAGATTGGCCTAGCATTTGCGCCCATGATGAAGAGGAGATGGCCGAAATTTTCCTAAGGCATAAAATGAAAGTAGAGAGGTCAAAATGCGCCCTCAAGAAGATACATGGCTTGAAGAAATTCTAAGTGGTGAAAGTAAAACCAGACACACCCATATGCGCCCTCAAGAAGATAAAGTGGCTAGGACTTGAAAAAATGTCTAAGGCATGGAAATGAAAGCTCAAGACCCCATATGCGCCCAAGGTTGCTGGAGAAAATTTCCTAAGGCAACAAAATAAAAGTAGACACATGAAAGTGCGCCAGAGGTGTAAAGTGAAGAAATTTTTTTTAAATGAAATAAATATTTCATCAAAATGTATACGCCTATGGTAGAGAAAGTGTTAGAAATTTTTTTCTAAGTGATATAACACTTCACTAGGGAAAAATACGCCCTTGGCATGGAAGGATGATTTGATGAGTTTTAAAATTCTCCGAAGGCAGTTGAAAGTTGACGAATATTTTTTCAAGGGGAAGATTTGATATCGATGAATATTTTCCATGGGTCAAGTGAAAATCAAATGAACCCGTTTAAAATGCACCCATGATTTAACAGAGTTTGAAAATTAATTTCCTAAGGGAAATTTTAATATTTTCAGAGGAAACTCGTTTTGACTAGATTATCCTAACGGAAATTAAATCTCAGAGGGTGAATTATTTCGAGCAGGCGCAGATAATTTTTAATCACTCGGAGTTGAACATTTTAATGAGAGAATTTAAAATGTCTAAGGCAAATTTTATGAAATCGAGGATTTAAATGACAGACATTTTAAAAGTTGGAAATATATTTACAGCTCCCACGAATTTCTTTCGAGTTGAATTTATTTAAACACTGCGAGATTTTAAAATGGAATTCAAGTGATTGTTTTTCTCGCGAGCTGTTAACTGGCAGACTAAGAGGAAAATTCGAAATTTGAAGAAGAAGGAATCATTATTAATAGCAACTGCCATAATGACCGGCTGATGACTAGCCCACTACTGCGCTTGAATTAGAAGATTCCGAACGAAGAGAGTGGAAAATTGATGAGGGTGCTAAAAATAGCCCCAGCACTACTTAGCAGGATTCTCCGAGAAAAGTTATTTAAACAATCTCTTCTCTCATTTCTCCTCACATTATTTCGAAGTTGAAGTTGCTGAAGAAGTTCTTGAGAGATTGAAATATTTTCCAAGTGGTTGAGGAGAGAAGTTCTGTGAGAGTTTATTTTATTTCGGAGTGTTGAGTTGCTGAAAGTACGAAGTGCTGGAGAAATTTTCATTTGCCGAGACTCTTTCTTTCGAAAAGCTGAAAGTGTGTTGCTGCAACTTCGAAGTTGAAGGTTGAAGTTATTTTCCGGAGTTGCTGGAGAATTTAATTCTCAAAGAGCTGAAAGTCGAAGTGTTGAAGAAGTTTAAACGTTGAGAAGTTGAGGAAGTTGAAATTTCATATTGCTGGCAACTCTTTATTCCTCTAACTGCTGAAGTTGACAAAGTGAAGTCAAGGTTCGAACTATTTGTGTTGGAGAAATTAGCTACATTGCTGAAAGTTATTAGCTTGCTGCGTTTTTTCTTCACCAGTCAGAAGTGCAGTTGCTGAGAGTTGTCTCTAAACTCAGAGATTTTTATACAGTACGAGGTTTGGAGTTAGAAATTTATGCTGAGAAATTTTATTTTCAAAGCTAACTCCGTATTCGCAGCCGTTTCGGAGGTTACTTCATTTTATTTAAAAATCTGCAGCCTAGCTTATTGATATTCTATTTTATTTTGCAGATGGCCGGAGCAAAGGATGTTGCAGGAACAAGCAGAGCCGCAGGCAGAGCTGCAAACACTGAAGCAGGCAAGGCTGGCTCATCCCGGCAGGCAATGATTAAAAGGCTCGCTAAGCCATTTCTCCCAAAGTCGGCAATAGTTTCAAAGTTGGCGGGATTAAATGACACCAACCTTGGTTCATTTAATCTAAATGCACTCAAATCGAGGATGTTCGGGCTAGGGGGCCATCAACCATCAATCACGGCACATAATATAATGAAGAGTGGAATCTCATCAGCTGCTAGTTTTCCGCCAGCAATTAGGTGTTGAATGAGTATAGAGTGTGCCAATCTACTACAAGCGAGCGTAAGACGTTGTCTCGGATGGTAAGCGCTCGTAACTTCGGATGCCATGGAGGCATTTGGGATTCAGCTAACTGAGGAGATGTTATACAGGACAAACAAGAGGGCAGATAAGATGTACTCTTCCTCTTTCGAAAGAGTCACTGCAGTCATCAACAGAGTTTGGATGCATAAGCCGAGGCCACCCCGCACTAAGCTCCCAAAGCAGATAATTGCCGAAGGCGTGAAACAAGAATACTGTGATTTGATAATGATGTTGAGCCGGGTGAATGGGAGTGCACAGGCTTACATTTTCGAGCCTTGGATGTTCTACTTCATCGAGATCATCTTGGAGGGAAAGGAGTGTGTCGATTGGGCTAGGATGATTAGCAACCACATCGATGAGCAATTCAGGAGCCTGAAGGTGACGAAGACTTTCTACATGAGCTCATATATAATTTACATGTTGGCCAGAATGACTAAGTACAGAGGGATTTCGTACAAGGAGCCAATCGGCTGTGCCCCTGGTCAATTCAAAATCCATGAAGCCTGCACACAGCTACATTTAGCTAACATTGCCAACTATAAACGGGCAAATGATGCATTCACAATGCACATTGCGAGGACACTTCAGCAAAGGACGCAGCAGAGAATATCTAAAGAAGCACAGACACTGATTGAGGAATATGGGTATTGGCTCATCCAATTCCCGAAATTCACATATATTAGGCTGCAGGGGTTCACTTCGTATCCGTATCGGTTACCACGATACCCCGCTGATCACATAGTAATGCTTGAGGTATCTAGGCAATTGATTGCCTACGATAAGATTCAGAAAAGGAAAAAGAAGGGTGGACTTGATTTCCCTATCACCATGGGAAATTCCATTGAGGTGTGTCCCTCTTTGCGGGCAGCCCGAGAGGCAGAGGACGAGCTGCAATCTTATCATTTGTCATATCACACAGGCAGGCAGGATTTCGATCCTTACGGGAACATCCGGATGGTACAGAACGTTGAATACCGGCACAGAGCTCATCTGGAGGACTTTTGGGCAAATGCAGTGGATGAGGCTGAGATAAGAAAAAGGATGTTTTCCAAACTTCCTCTCAAGTTGATTAGAGAATGTGAGATTATCCCAGTTCCCGACCAGGTGGAGGAGGATGTCAACGTCATGCAACCCGACTATGGGTCAGTTAGGGATACTCCTGTCCCACCACCTGATTGGTCCGAGCCAGAAATCATGGACTTGGACACTCTTTCTATCCCGGTAATGACTTTTACCAGGACTTGGGTCGACAGACATGTATGCAGACTTAAGAGCAAGTCGATCGCCCTTACTTATAGCTTGATGGGTGACCCAAGGCCATTATCGGTAAAAAGAGGGAAACAAATTGCTCAGACATCGAGGGCACAAGTGGAAGTGCCAACCCAACCGATACCGTTGAGGATAGAACAAGCATCACCCGTGCACTCACAAACTCAATCTTCGAGTTTAAGAGTGGTTTCATTATTTGCCGATCAGAGGGCAGGATTAGAGGAAGAGCGGGGACTTGAGGAGGTAGATCAGCCCAACGCCCGGGAATCAGCTAGTGTCAGTCTATCCAGGGGCGGCCACAGGAGGAGGAAGAGGAAACAATGGCCGACACCCATTTTCAGCAGATGTTGGACACGGCTTTGGAAGAAGAGGAAAACACAGAACAGGGGACCCAAGGGTCGGGAGATACCCAGCTTATAGAGGAAGATGAGCCTGAGCAGACCAGTGCAAGAAGAGAGGAAGTGCACGAGATGGAGGCAACAGAAGAGCAGCCCCTTGTTGTTTGTAATCCACAGCAGACAGTGCCTGATTGGCTTTCCGACAGAATGAGGAGAGAACCCGAGGATGATACGGATCCGGCCATTGAGATGGAGGAGTTCCTTAGGAGGATCAGTGCGCCACCAGAGAAGAAAAGGGCCCGAAAGTTTTCAAAGATCTCGACTGACGAGTCAGGCTCTCGCACGCTTCAGGTGGCTATTCCGAGGGAAGATTGTGATCGAACCGAGGAGAGGCCTGAAAATTATGTGATCACCACAGTAGAGTTGGGTCGTCCTACGGGAGCCCAAGTTATCGAGGAGTTCGATAACTCCTATCAGGCATTGAAGGATCAGTTGCTCCGCACGGAGGGGAAGTATAAGAAATTGAAGAAGGAGCACAAAACTTTGATAGGATACGTACAAAATCTAGCACATCCAGGTGAACCAGCAAACCCAGCAGTAGAACGTCCATCGGAGCTTCCGAAGGAGTCAGTTGTTAGAGGATTTGAAGAAAATGGAAACGGAGGCGGACAAGTGGGTTAGCCGTGTTCATACTGAGACAGGGAAATTCATGGAGGACCTTGCCGATGCTTATCGACAGGCCTCAAATATTTTGGCACGGATGGATATAGTAGATCAGGCCTGGGGTGATACTCGCATCTATCAAACGAAGACTGTACTTCGTTTGGGTGCTTTGATGTATATACCTCTAGAAACCTTGGTGGATGGAGGTGTAATTCAGAGAGGTGATAGGTATGATTTCACCAGTTGGTACTCCTCGGTGGTCACAGGCCGTGGATTTCACGACGCAGCAAGGGCAGATTCAGCTAAAGTGAGGAAAGCAATGGGCAACATCTTGGGGGGAGTCCTCAATACATTAGAAGCCATATTTGCTAGAAAGTTGGTCCCAGAGGAGATAACTGCTGATGGCTTGAAAAGTAGACTGCCTCCATTCTTCTCAGCTGCGAGGTCACTTGTCCTGGATGACTTTGAGAATGTCTCCACGTTCTCTAGTATAATTCAGCATACCCAGGACGCCTTGGTGACATGGAGAAAATCTTGCATCAGATACGGACAGACGGTAGCAGTCTTGGAGTTCCAGCTCAACCATATTCCACCGATCTCTACACAGGAGGTTGAAGCAGTATTGGCCCGGTTGATCGAGTTTGCTATCCGGGAGAAGGCCAGTGGGAACGCGCTGCTTGATGAGGATCTTCTTGATGATGGTAGTGGGCATTAATTGCTCATTATGATTCCTGCAGGGGAGTGGAGAATATTCTGTGCATTCATTGCCCACTCCTCTCTGTGGCGGTTTTTAGGGCAGAAACCCTAATCAGGGCATAGGTGGCTCGATCTGAGCCCTTCATTGTAATTTGATCTGAACCGTCCACTGAATTGGACTTATTATAAAAGGGGCATCCCCCCTCATTTGTAATCTATTAGACATTAGATCAAGAGTTGAATCAGAGCTAGAGAGTAGAAGGCATATAGCATTTAGCTTAGAAGTTAGCTTTAGATTGAGGAGGGAAGAAAACTTTCCTTTGAAAGTTTTGTAAAAGGTTGTTGTGAACACTTTTCATAATACAAAGAGTTTCATTGCTTGGTGATTTCTTCTTTGTTATGAGTAGCTAGCAAGGCCATTTCGTCTTTCCAATTCAAGGTAGATAGAGTAAAATAGATTTTATTTCATGCAAGTAGTTGTTAATTGTGGAGTGTGGCGTGGTGATTTAAGCATATCTTCTTCATCCATACCACTAGCGGGCTTGCTGATGGTAAGTTCGCCTTGCGTGGTCAACTGGAGTATCAGCACTTAACTTCGATTATGGTTCATATGTTTGTATGCGTCGTATTGACGGTATGAACGTGTTGCGTCATAGTTTGAACACTTTTCTCATCCTTTGAAGATTGCACCAACTTTGTCGGAGTTGTTCGAAAGGAGACAAAGCAAAGTTTGGTTTGAAGATTGTTTAAGTCGATCCTCGTCCTCCACCCTTTTAGAAGTAGATCTGTAGAATCCCTATCCCTATCCCCTTTAAATTCTGCATTTCCGAGTCAGTCTAGATACCAGAACCATATTGCCAAATCATTCATGTCCTAATTGCTTCACAAAGTCGAACAACTACGTAAGTCCCCTTGAAATAACCAGCAAAACACATCAACCAACTGAGTCTATTCGCGATAAAAGGAACCTTGGAGTCGAACACATGAACTTTCAAGCAATCTTAGCATGTGGGACACTTTGATCAAGAGAGAATAGAGTGACCGTTGGGCAACTTTATTCTGTGCTGGCGCTGTCATAAAAAGCACGTCAACACTTATCATCATTGAATACCTACCAGTTGTATATGTTATCAAGAAACCTTGGCCTGGTGAGCTTGTCCACATTATACATGCAATGGGATGATGCCAAAGAGGCATCACAATTTGAGGCCATGACAGCAAGAGCATCAGCTGTATTTTCAGTTCAATCTAGCTGTTGTGGTTCTTGTAGCTGCTATAATGTTACCTTTTCTTCTTCTCTTGTATATGATTGTTACATAGTCATTCTTTGAATATGCACAATAAACATGATAGGTGCAAAGACACAAACACCTTTTGTTGATACATAGGATCTCTTGAATCATTGTACACAAAAAATCTTTGTATAATACAATTGCTCATTACGGTTCTAGCAAGGTGTTTCATTCTGATAGTGTCTTTCATTGTTCTTATCATCTCTCTGTCTTGGCATTCTAATTTTTATGGTTATTTCACTTGATCATGTTCATTATTTGGTTTATAACACATTAGAATCCATTTTAGTGTGTAATCCTCTGGGTTTTCCTGGCCAATTGATCAGTTGAACTCTCTTTGTGCTCTTGAACAATCTCCAATCTTCCTTATTGATAAAAAATCTTTTATGCTTACAAGCTGGTTTGTTCTTATCAGAAATAATTTTTAGTGTATGCTCTAAGTTGCAAACGAGGAAAATAAATACATCTGCATGCGTTATTTTGCACATATTCATTTTATTATGTAGAATTTGTGAGCCCACTGCATCGCAGAGTGTAGAATCATTGAATACATTTAAATTGCTCTCAGTTGTTGCAACTTCTTGTGGATTAAATTTGAATCTTATTTCTTTATTTATTCTTGCTTTGTAGGATGGATGCAGATACAATATTATCGAGTGCAGTTTGGCTCTTCTGTTGTCTTTTGCAATCAATGTTGCTGTTGTATCGGTTAGTGGAGCTGTCTGTAGCAGTTCAGGGCTTTCAGTTGAAGATAAAGAAAACTGCAGCAGCCTTGATCTGAACCATGCGCCTTTCTTGCTAAAAGTATGCTAGTACATTTTAGTTTGTGGGGATAAATGTGAAATGTTTGACTGCAATCATTCAAGTACAGAGTAAAAATTCCTTTAAAGAAGGTTATTCTGCTTGAGATACTTGGGAACTGAAAGGAAGGAAAGTCAGAAGCCATTTTGCATATTTATAGATTAGTAGGTAGAAAACTAAAAGAGAAGCTGAAGATACATTGCTTATTTATTTTTTGATATGGGAATTTTCTAGATTATCTGACATAACTTCTTAGTCCTGATAAAATCAATTCCCTGTATTTCTTTGGATTTAAGTTCAATGACTGCTTGATGGCATTAAAGAGGAGCATTCTGTCATATATTTAATAAAGGCATGTAGCTCTATATTAGTTATCTTGATGCAATTGAAATGTGATTGGAGCTAGCCAAACAAATTTTTCCCTATTCTGATTGTTAGCTATCTTGATTCATATTCCCATTGATTTATAATTTTATATTATTATATACTTACATTTAAATATCCTTGCTTAGTCTGGTAAGTGAGAAAAAATGCTTGGATACGAACTTGAAAGGCAGCCAAAACCATTGCTAAATCAATTTTCCTGGATTTTGTGAACACCATAATAATTTTTAACAATGCATAGGATGCAAAATATATTTGTTAAATGTCATGACTTGTTGAGAAGGTGTATACCTTGCATAACAAAGTTATTCATTCATATGATTTACCTAGGGATGGGGGGACATCCTAGTTGATTTACTGAGTGTGTAACTGTAAATTATGAAAATTAAACCCCCATAGTGAGTAGGATGCCCAAGGCAAATAGGAGAAACTTGGGTCATGTCATGTTGTATGAAACATTGATTAGGTGGGTTAAGAAACAAAACTCACTAGAAAACAAATGGATGCCATACCCATGAGAAGACAAATTGGTTAAGGTGTTGATTAAGAGGAATCACCTAATTTGAACCAGTAGATGACGTGCAAGTAACTACTTTGGACTCATCTTGGAATGGGCAAAGAGGGTGTTGGAATTTGTGTCACTTCATGGAACCACTTGGTCAGGTGTCATGTGTAAGCTCACACTAGTGATTTTCAGGTTTGTAACGACCCCCAAACTGGGTAATTAAAATTTTTCTAACATTTCACTTCAAACATATAAATGTAACAAGTAACAAAGACATTGCAATAAAATTCTTCCTTTCTTTATTGATAAATACATGCAAGTTACAATATATATTTCCACATGAATTCCATTTTCGTTGTAAATATAAATCAAAGTACAAAAGTAAAACAATTACATACATAGCTCATAAGCTTTTGTACAAATAGTAGTAAGGTGGTCCAGGTTCCCTTCCTTTCAAATCTTGGTGTATCTGTCGCCTGTTGTGGAGGAGAAACATCACTCAGGCGCTTTTCCGCCAACCACGGACTGTTAATGCGGTCCCCCACACATCTATCATTCAATAGATGGCCCTCCTTTCGAACGAAGAGATTGGTAAAGTAACCGGCTGCGACAACCCAACTGAGCATAGTGCTGTGTCTTATACATCTAGAACTTGCTATTTCACAATCCCGAACTAGCATGATGGATCACAATGAACTGACAGTGTAGTCTCAACTATCTCACATCTAAGTGGATGTCGTACTTTCCACTACTTTGGCCAAAGTATTCACATTCAGTACTTCGAATGAAGGTCATCTATCATATACACTATTCAGGGCTGATTTGACTTAAGGCTATCTTACACTACGCATAGGTATCGTCCTTTACTTTTGGATAATCTTTTGTCCCAGACTAACCTACAACATTTTCCTAAGAGATTTACACAAGATAGGTATATCCTGTTTTAGATTACCTACCTTTAGACATTCTACTTCAATAGCTACATAAGGGAGGTATATCCTGTTTCAGACAACCTACCTTCAAACAAACTACTTAATCAGGAATTGAAATGCAGTCAACAAGGGTCCCTCGGGTAACTCCTAACATGGAATTCTTTATCCATGGAATACATAGCTTTTCCTAGTTAACCTACTAACTTTAAAGCTTTAGACTACCTTGGTACTGGTTGCATTCTCGACCTAGTATTTAATAACTAGTTCCTCACTTCCTTTATATAAGGAGATCAAGTAGTATTCATGTAATTTCAAATCAAGTAAATTCTATAAAAAGTATTCCATCATTTCCTTTCTTTTATTTGAACAAGCTATTCCTCTTCAACAAGCTTTTCCTATGAAATCATGCTATTCCATTTCAACAAGCTTTTCCTATGAAATCAAGCTATTCCACATCAACAAGCTTTCCCTATGAAATTAAGTTATTCCTTAATAACAAGCTATTCCAATGAAATCATGCTATTCATTTATAAACAAGTTTTCCCTATGAAATTAAGTTATTCCTTAATAACAAGCAGATTTTCTCTTTTACTTGTCTATTTTACTTATACTACAATGCCAAGTAAGGCACAAGTAATCATGAAGATTTTTCTAATTTCAAACTAACAGAGATGTTAAGAAAAACTCTCATGCCTTTTTTCCTTGCTACTGGCAAATGCTTCCTGATTCCACAGTGGCAGTCTGGCAGCTTCTTCTCTTCCTTCTCTTTCTGATTTTTAGTATCACTCCTCACAATTCTGGTTTCTATAGAGGTTTTGTATTTATGCTTGTAGCATATAAAAACCACAGTCTCTCAGAAATGGCGATGGAATATGTAAATTGGCCCTCAAAACAGATGTGACTACAACAATGATAAAATATGGCTCTCCAAAAAGGAATTCGGATTTAAGCAAAAGCAGATAGGAATTCGTGTGAATGACAATGAGAGAAACTCCTATATATAGGTTTCGAATTCTCATGCTTACTACATTTTTGGCATGAGAATTCGACACCTTTCTCATTGAAAATGTCAATTTATGCAGTGGCAGTAATCTAGCAAGGTACTCAGCAAAAAGAGAGATGATTCGACTTTATTCAAGAAGAATGTTTCCACTCTCACATGGTAAATTACGAATGACAGACACCTACAGGTGTATTCATCATAGGCGCCCAACAATGGCGGATTTTATCCCAGGTAAGAAAACGTCAATGAAAAAACGCGGCCATCTGGCTTTCATTCCGCCCTACATACGCATTTCCAGAATGGAGATAACTGCAGACCGCAACCTGGTCTTCTGGTGTGAGTAGTTGCGCGCAAGTTTTCATGATTCCGAACATTCAATCTCAAACATTTACAGATTTGTGCATTTTCCATGGTTCGTGATTTTAAGCAAAGCTCAAGGTTTATAAAATGTATTTGTTAAACCTTTACAAAAGATTTCTAATGTTTAAACATTTTAAATCTTCATGGCATATTCAAACGAATTTTCCCAAAAGACTATAGAAGTCGAATTTATTTTCTTTCTCATGGTAAATACATATTATTTGCCAAATGACTATACAAGTCAAATTTAATTATTTTCCAAGGTAATATTTATTTAAAATATAAATAAAATGTTATATTTTATATTTTGCATTATATTAAATATACCTTATTATAGTTTTATTTACCGTATTTAAATATATATATCTATATTTAAATGTTTTAATATTTGAATATTACTTATAGATATATCTATATATTTATTCCAGGTAAAACTATAATAACGTTTATATTAAATATATATATAAACACATTCATATATTTTACATTTAAATATATCTATACATATTTGTATTTAATCATCCAAATACGTGTATTATGGGCCAGTTAGCGTACCCTTAATACACCTGTTTGTACAAACATGTATATATACGTTTAATTGTAAATTCAAGGCATCAATATAACATTATAACAACATTATAGATAGTGTGCATATGTTTATAGGTGTGCCAGCTATGTATATGTATCCGTATGTATGCCATGTCGACACATGTGTATGGCATAATAATTGCCCAAAATACATCTGTATTGACATGTCATACATGTTGTTACGTACATATGAGTGGTACATGTATACACATATACATCCCGTCTATACCACACTTATCAGTTCACATTTCACATTCAAGGCTCACAGAACAGTAAGTCAATCAACAAGTAGCACCACTCATAAAGTATAAAGAAGTAATCCAAAACTCCTAAGCCTAAGGATGACTTATTAAGACAACTCAATCTGACTTAGTTCCCAAAACCCTTAGTGAAGTGTGTGTATGCTGAATTTGATTAACTTTACCGGTTACTCGACCAAGCCCCTCTCCCAAGTGATGTCTCCCCTCCGCCTGGAGGAATAGTTCCTGTTCCTGCATCCATAGACATACAATCTCGGCAGTTACTTGTTCACAATGTCAACAATATACAAAACATCTTAAGTTAGAATATTCATAATTCAATACTATGCATGCAACATAACATCAATAGAAGTATCAATCAAATGAGGCACACATTTAAATAGAACTTATTCATTTTGATAACAAAAACATGTTTTATTCATCACAAAGATTCAAAGATTACAATCAATTGCCCTATGCAATAGTAGCTATACAATCGGGGTGTAACAAGGTTTGCCTCTTGCATAAATAAACAAGTGATAGGATGGTGGTTCAATTATTATAGGTTTGAAGTGTGGAGACTAGCTATTGAATTCTTTAGGTGTTTAGAAGATTGCTGCTATAGCACTTGGTGGATGTATGGTGATGCTGCTGGATTGTCTTCTAAATTAAAGATTGAAGATCTACTAAGAAAGATTCATCTCTAAGATTGTATTGTAATTAGTGTTACAAGACTTGGACTCAGCAAGCTGATTTTTGACTCGGACTTGGACTTGGTGCCTAGACTCAACACATACTCGGCAAATTGAAAAACCCAAGAAATTCAAAGATTTTTAAGGATTTAAAACTTATTTCATGCACCCTTTAATAAATAAATCTTAAAGACACAATAACCTCATCAAATAGAAACTACTTTGATCACATACGTGAGCATACATCAATCACATAAGCATAAACATAAATTTTAGTTGAAGGAAATAACACAATTAGATATATAAATGTTGTCAAATGTATACAATACTCATGGCATATGAAATCCATGGCATCAAAAGTTCCAAACAAATATCAAAACAAAACCTAGAAGTCTATGGCTCAGAGGAGCCTGCATCACTCGGTCCTCTTGTGTGGGCGTCTAAGATATGTCTTGGATTGATGATGCAACCATGATCTCTCCCCGTGTCTCAGTGACACCCACACCAACATCCAAGGTGTTTGCTCGTGCTCTATCCTCCTCCTCTACTATGGCTACTGCCTTTGCCTCTTTGTATCCACCTAGTCAATCCAATCAAATTCCTCATCACTAAAGATAGGATCCTCAACCTCTATCCAATTTGATTGTGGATCAACCTCCTCTAGTGTGATGGGTGATAAGGCAGTGCCCAAAATCTGTCTATGGCGAAGGCGAAGGTTGTAATGAACATAAAATAGATCATTCAACCTCTGCACTGATAGTCTATTTGTGATGTCCCTTCCCAACCTTGCCCTAGAACTCACTTGTTTTCCCTAGAATTTGCTTGTTGATTAGGATTAGGGTTTCTTTCCTCCAAATGAATGTTCTCCTAATTCCATAACTCTAGATTGGAATCTTGTATTCATCATATTGACAACATATCTATTAGCATTAATACCTAGATACCGAAAAATAAGACATAATTATAATTCAATTATACAAACATAATCATACTTGCATATTGAAAACATAAGAAGAGTCATTCAGCCCATCAGGAGAGGGGAACCCTTAAGGGGCCAACGGTCTACCACCTCCTATTGCCCAACCCTTATCTCAGGTTTGCGGGGCAGAATGCTTAGGTGGAACCCCCATCCCTCCATGACCCAACCCTTGCTTCGGGCCCGTGGGGCAGAATGCCCAACCTTTGCTTCAGGGGCAGAACCTAGATGGGGTTTTTAGACAAACCACTTGAGTCATGATTCACCTCTCTTGGTAGGATGACAAGCACGATTTAAACAATTTATGCAGTCACCACATATGTAGTCATTAGTACTTCATTTGTATTTACACATATTATGCAATAAGAGTATTCAATATGATTAGACAGTTCATTGAGTCCTAATATGATGGTAGATCAGAGTACAAAACTAAATTAAGCAATATTCATGTCTACATATTCATTATGTTCTTTCAATGATGCAATGCAATACATCCTGCAGGTCCAGCATTAGTTAGATACCAATGTAATTCGCCAAAATCAGACAACAATTAAATATAGATGTAGATCAATCATCATTAGAACCATATCTATAGAAGGTAAACCATTTGGCCTATGATTAGTCAAGGACTACACAGTCTGCGTAAATACACTGTTGATTTCTAGTATAGTGAGTCTATTTCCAGACTTGATATCAAGAAGGAATGGTTCCAAGACATCAGAAACGACTGTGTGCATTCCAAGGAATAAAGCATATAGATTATTTTCAATAACACACAGATCGGCTGGGCATACAAGGTTCATGCAGCATTGTTATGTCAAATTGAAGATAACTAAACATCAAAGCTAAGTGAGTAGTCTCACCTGAGTTGTTGTATCTCCACATTTTCTGATTCCTTACTCGCCTCCTTCAACCTCATATTGGATTGATCATAGGATAAAATCATAGACAAATAAATATTAATCTATTCATTTTTATATTAAGATCGTAATTACTTATAAGGCTCAATAATGGCTGCAAGCATCATTTTGCACAATCGTGAATATATATGATATATAGTCTGTATAAATATGTATGTGTCATCATCTCTAATTGACCTCAATTTATAAATATATATATATCATGACCTCTATATGAATATGTATATAGATACGTATATGTATTCTATTTAAATATGCATACATCATTATTTCTAATAAATATTTATATATCATTATTGTAACTAATATATATATATGTATTCTATATAAATAAATATAAATATATCCCCATATATATATATATATATGCCTTATCAGATTTCTGACAGCAGTTCATTGATTCCTCAACAATGATTTCCCTCTTCCTTATTTACCTTCCTTTCTTCCATATTCTTATTCCGTATTTGCTGATGCTTTTTCCCGATGCTTCTCCTCTTTACTATTTTCTTTTATATCTCCCTTCATTTGGGAAAGAGACGTGACGGAGTGGAGGATTGCGTCCTTAGTAGGGTTGTGACTTTTCCTTTGGCTGAAGTCGGTCCATGACTAAGTCTGTCCGCTAATGTCATGTTTTATAATTGCCTCCTTTGGGTTTAGTAATTGCTGTCTTTAGTGGTTCGATTATTTAAATGGCATAGTTAGTAGTGTTCTGAAATAACTTACACACATGCTCAACATATATATTACGATGTTATTATTAATACACATAATATGATTTTAACTTAATATTATAATACACATAATATGATGTTAATCTAATATTATAATATTATCAATGATGCACATAATATGATTTTATTTTAATGTTATAAATGATATTTATAACTTATCATCGTGATATATCATATTTATGATATGTATTACCATTATGATATTTTACTTATATTAAAACTACTTATGATAATTATGATAATAATAGAGAAATGGTAATTATAATATTATCTTGATAATTATAATTGTAATATGTATTTGGTTATTTATTTTATTTATGTATTTGTATTTCAAGGCTTTATCATAGTGCCAAGATCTCGGGGACATGACACTATTGCATTTCTTGGAGTGTATATGCTCAAACATACTCCAATTGCACTCACAACTTGAAGCACTACATGGTTGGCTCAATACTTGAACTGCAATCCTTGAAAGATTTGGTACCAAATCTTACCCACCATGCATTTGAGACGAGAAAAAGAAAAAACTCAATCTCATTGTCCAACTTTAAGTTTCAATATTTAATAATAATATAAAAAAAGGAAAATATTTAATTTTTAAACTTATATTATGCCCTTAATAAATTTTTACTTGGCTGCAATGTCAACCGAGTTGCCTTGCATATATCTCATGCAAAGAGATCTCCTTGTGCAAGTCTAAAAATCTCAATCCCAGTGACTATTTGTGCTCCAACACCAGAATTGGGCATCATCCGTTCTATGACTTTGTAGAGCCCACTTAGAACCTCCTCATTCGCCTTTAAATCAGGGCAGAATTGGAATGCCATATTGAGGAAATATGCAACTGCATGTAGGGGCTTGTGAAGTTGGAGGTGCCATCGTCTATCAATGATTTCCCAAATGGGGCAATATTTATCATCATTTCCCCCATAAATGGATCTAATGGCCTCTTTGGTCCTATCCATGCCCTCATATATGTAGCCCATTGTGAGCTTCTCCCCCTCATCAACATGTAGGAGAACCACTAAAGACTTAGTGAACTTCAATTATTATGAAACATTAGCATAAGTAAGAGTCAACAAAATAAGCAAATAAAATAAAGATAGGAATGAAAACATAATGTAGAATTACATTTACTTGTACGATCTTTTCAATTTGTCCTTGGTCTTTTCAATTTGACAATTTCGTAGGAAAAGATGATTTCAACAAAGTTTGAAATTTTGAAGATGTAGAATGGAAATCTTGAACCAACATGAGGAAAGAACTCTTAGCTCGCCATTTGAATGGCAATTGTCAAAGTTAGGTACACTTTCAAGTTAGTCAAACCATCTAAGAATGGCATTGATGCAGTTGCAAATTGGTAAAGATGGTGTAAAACTCTTAAAACTACTTGTTAGGCATATTTTCAACATGGTCAAGCCATTGGAAACACATGCCTAAGTGAGGGCAAGTTGGCAAGAACAAGTAAAAAATGCGCCCCACAAGTTAAGTTATCTGGGTGCTCATTTTATTTGGCTAAGCCATGGCAAGTCTTTATAACTCCACACCAGTTTTATTTTTATTTTTCAATATATAAAATGCAAATACTTTGCCATGTGCTTTTTGATCACCAAGTTCCCAGTGTGGGCAAGGTGAGTGCATACAATGTTTTGGACAACACTCACTCTATCTAGATGAATGCACTGTTGAAATGTAAAGGTGGCAAGCGAACTAGAGCATGCAGGTGACACAATTGACCCAAAACAACACCTCTTTGATGGACAAGCATGCATAGAGAATGTAGAGCCATTGGAAAATTACAATGGAATCAAATCAAGGCAAAATGGTTGATTACATGTGGATCCAATCAATGCCAAAAGAGGCTTGAAATGCAGAGGGATCTAGTGGTGAACTGACCAAGACCTTCAATGATAATTGCATTGACTAGCAATATGCCATCCAGTTTTACAATGTCTTGAACATGAAATGCACAACTCTCTAATTGTATTACCATCCAGAGTTACAATAGTATGAGCATGGAATGGACTAAGTATAATTGAGAATGCTATTGATTAGAGAAGCTAGTTGCACATACTAATAATGTTATTCAAAATAACAAACACACTGCTGCATATACATAAGTTAGTCCATAAAATCATAGGTTGATGTTATACCATTCATGTGGACTCAATAAATTGAAGTGCACTGCAAAATAGAGCTGAATGATGATTTAGGATGCTGATTGTAGACCTCCAAACTCACTGAACATTACACAAAACTGTCATATCAGATTTTTTGGGTCTGAGAAATGCCTTCAATTCACCATACTTAATACCCCAAATCACTTTATAACCACTATTTAATTGTAGGATAACAATACTGTTGTACAACCCAATATGCAAAAACAAATCTGTAATGTCCCCATTTTAGCCCTACATTCTTCTTGAGGATTTAGCCTATTTCCGGAAACTCGTAGGCTAAGTAGATTTGGAAATTAGGGTTTCCACTTTCAAATGCAATTTTGATGGTTTGCATGTGTGTTTTTCTGACGCATGTCTAGTGGAACTTTCTGGGTTTTTGAAGAGCTTTAGGATGAGTTAACATGCATGTTAAAATAATGACATGCAATTTTGACTGATACCTTGCATGTAGGAAAGGTTTCTGGGTTTTCAGAGATCTCCAGGGTGGTGTGACATGCATCTGAATCTGACATCCTTTCCAGGCACTTACTATTTATAGTAAGTCATGATGGTTGCCCGGTTTGTGCTTAAAAGATATTTGGAAACACTTACTATTTATAGTAAGTCATGAGACTGCTTAGTTGGCGTACAGATGTGGTTTTGACAAACTTACTATTTATAGCAATGTGCTATTTTTGGTAAGTATATTTATAGCAGTATCACTCTAGCAACAACTCAATCATTTGCAGTTTAGTGTGGCCGATCAGTTTGGCTTTCTGTTGAGTTTGAAGTGAACTTACTATTTTTGGCAATGGCTATTTTTAGTAAGTCTAATTTTGGCAGTATCATTATCTGTAGTTCAGCTCAGGTCATTATGCTATTTTGGTAATCCTTTAGTTTCAGTATTGGCATTGGTTTTGGTTATCTGCTTGGACTAAGTTCTATACTTAGTCAATTTCATGTTTTTAAGTTGTACCCCCACGCCTAGGAGTGATAACTTCATGTTGTTTTAAAGAGGGGACATTAAGGGGTCAAGTTGAGCATTTAATGATTTAATAAATGCTTTATTGTTGCAAATTGAAATAGACGCCTAAAAGGAAGGTGAATAATGTTTTATTATTTCAAAATAAAGTGAATGGTTGAAGGTGGTGTCCCTTGGGAAGTTGAAGTGATTCAACTTCTTGGAATTCAAAGTGTTTCATTTGCCCATTGAAACTTATATATTGCTGCATTTTTGGAGAGCTGATTATGTGATGTTTTGGAAAGCAAAGTTATGCTGTTGGAATGAATCTAGAACCTGGCTAAGGGGGAGCTTAGCAATTCTACTCCATTCTTCGGGCCTGAAACTATGGTTCCCTAGGTGGTGGATTGAGAGTGTGCTTCATTCAAAAGTGCATGTTGTACATCAATGCTGAAGAATTTGGTGATATTTTCTAGTTTTGTGTTTGCTGGTTTATGATAGGCTGAATTAAGTTTTCATTTACAGCTTTGGGTGTGAATTTATTTAGCTTGTGGGTATTGGTTCTATTGATTCCTATGCTAGAGGCGACCCCATTTGTGCATTTGCAAATTTTCAATTCAAAGTCTCCAATTTTATATTGAAGTTCGCCCTCTTGGGAGGCCATACCATTCTGTGAGCATTGGGAATTATGCAAATAAATTAATGATTGCTTGTTGAAGCTGTTTCTTCATCATGACATGGGCACCTATCCTCCAAAGGTTCATTGCATCTGATTTCACTCAATTCGGAGGTAAATTAATAAAGTTATGAGCATTTCATTAATTCACAGGTTGCTGGTTTACAGTTTCAGTTTGCTGGTTTTAATTATCAAACTTCAAAAATATCAGATTTTGGCTTCATTTTCAATGTTTGAGAGTTTTGTAATTTGAGAGAATCATTCTTCACATATTGGCATTGTTCTATCATTGTAATACTAGTAAACTGTAGATTATTTTGATTGTAAGGTTGTGCATTAGTAGTACTAATCCAACCATATGTTATTGCTGCATTTACTCGTAATTTCTAAAGAAAACATTAATTACCCCTGGATGGTTTACCGCCAGTGTGGAGAATAAATTTTGTACCTCTCATTGTACCCATTGAAAAGTGGAGAATCCCCACTTAAGAGTGGATGCCTGCCGCGGCAGATGAATTGTTTATTTGTATTTTCTTTCCCCCCACTGTTTTGGTGGAAGAGTGGAAATTCTCTCATAGCTGGTTATCTGCCTAAGTTCTTTTCAGTTTTGTAATTAACACTCCGCCATATGTTAGCACCTCGCCTTCTAAAGGATCTTGTGTGCACATTCTTGGTGTTGAGTTTAATTCCTTTCATTTAATTGTAATCATTTCAGTTATTGATTAAGTAGATCCTAGGGATCTTCTGACCATATGCCCGCCCCTCCTCCTTAAGTGGTTTTAGGGCGCATTCTTGGTTAGAGTTCTTTTCTGCATCGTTTTGGTTTGGAGCTAACCTTAACGGGTGCATGATTACATTGTAATTGTCATTGAAAATCAAGAAAAAATTAAGAGGGTATCTTTCAGTGGTATCAGAGCCAGGCTAGAAGCCCCAAGCACTTGCAGTGTGGCTTAAAGGGGGGTGTTGGAAATAAGCCACACCCGGACCGACGATGGACTAGCCACAAGGGGCCAGTAGCTCAGTTGGTAGAGTACTCCAGCAGCAAATGGAAGGTCCTAGGTTCGAGTCCTAGCTGGTCCAAATGCGTAGCAGCTCAACAAGTGGTATTAGAGCCTATTTTCCTGCCATCCTGTGAGTTTCGGCCCTTCAGTTATCAGATGAGAGTTAGAAAAGACCGATACTACATCAAAAAGAAGAACATAGTTTAGTTTCAGCTTCAAAAGTTTTTGATGTTGACACTTTTTCAGAGGTTTGCGAAACTTTGTCTTGTCAAATTAAGGTATGGCTAATGAAGAAGAGAGGAAGTTGGTAGAGACTCTCTTTTTGGTTGGAAAGAGTCTTGGCAAAGAATTTTAGTCAAGAGGAAATGAAGAGAATATTCTTCATTTGGTAGAACAATGTTTGAGACAAGTGAGGCCATCACCTTTGGAAGAAATGCAGTTGGCTTTAGCTCCTACAGTGACTTTTTTGAATCAACCCTATTGGTTGGGGCATTCTGATGAAGAAACCAAGCTGCTGATTTCTTCTTGTTTCATGGAGATAATAAGAATTGAAATTCCCCAGTTGCCCTATGATGATGAAATCATGAATATCATATTAAAAATGATAGTGGAAAGTTTTCAATATTTGGATGAAACTAATAGTAGTTTGTTTCCAAGAAGAGCAACTGTTTTAAAGACTTTTTCTGAAGTTAATGCTTGCATCTTATTGATAGAATTGAAGATGGAGAATCAGATTTATCACTTATTTAATCATCTCTTCACCTCGACTTGGAGTGAGTAGGAAGAGGGGGTGTTTGCAACTGTTAAAAATGTTCTAATTGACACCATCAAAGAAGTTGATACTCTTCCCGAAAGTGTCCAAGTCCTTCTCAAGAATGCCTTTGAACGAGAAGAGCAGATTTCTCCAACTACTGATTTGTTAGTCAAAGAAATTTTCAGTCAATGTGAAGAAAATTAAAGCCATTTTTGAAGAAGACTGTTGAGGACAAAGAGAAGATTTCCGAAGCTGAAGAGGAGGATGAAAGTTGGAATCCCTTCAAATTCATAGCAAATGTTCAAGGAGTTTCCATTTATCCTGCAGTAGAGAACAGTGAGTCAACAGGTGTTAAGGAGCCTCAAGTTGAAAATCCAAGAGAAGAACTTCTAGAAACAAGAGTTGACATGGAGTTGCATGATGAGATCATAAGTGCAGATCCAAATGAAGGAGAAGTTTGGTTGGTAGAAGATATGTGTTCAACCGGCGAATTGCCTCTTCATAATTTGGGAGAATGCCGGTTTGAAAGCCAAGAGAAAGAGGAAGCTGAAGTCCCTTCCCACTACAAAGTTGATTTGACCGACTCCCTTGAATCATGTGTAGAAAACAATGTGGAAAGAGATGTTTCTAGTAATCATAAGGCAAATTTCTCTTCACTTGAAAACAAGCTAAGGCAACAAGCTAAGGAATTGGAAGGCACTATGGATGGAATGATGAAGAGTGTCCATCACATGCGAAACAAGTTAGGGAGTGTAGCTCAAACGATTTTTGAAATCTTTGTCCATCAAAGCTATTCTACATCATCTCAACCAGCATATGAAGATTGCAGTTCAAGCTCACAAACTGCTGAAAATGGAATTCAAGTTTTGTCACAGTTTGATGAATTGCATCAACATGTTGAAAATTTTATTTATGTTGTGCCTAGAGGAGAAGATGTATGTTGCATTTCCATTGCTGATATAAAGTTCATTAAGTTTGCCTTGGAGGAAATCAAATCAAGTCTTTTGCACATCATTCGTGTTAAAGACCAAGTGGCCAAAATTGTCAACAAGGCATTGGAGTGTAACGAGCTCACAAAAGCCAAGTTGCAAGAAGTGCATGAGACTCTAATTGAAGCAGAGAATCAGATTTTTGCGGTTCAATATTCATGGGAGCAAGAAAACAAAAGAAGAGCAGAGGAGCTTCATGTAATTCTTGATGAGCTTGATCTCATACAAGAAACATATGATTTGGAATGCTGTCTTGAGAAACCGAAGCATTCAAATTCTCATCAACAAGTTTTTTAGGCTTTTGACAATTTGTTGTAAGAAGAAGGTGCTAATAAAGTTTATGTAAATCCTCTTTTTGATATTAATGAAGGAATTGCTTCAGAGATTATTGAAGGAGGAAATTTGAGTTTGTCTTCCAGCGTTGGAGAGTTGATACGAGAGTTGCATGAAGTTGAATCTATCGCTTCTCCTAATGCACCCACTCAACAAGAATTCGTAACTCTTGGAACACAAAGAAATGAAGACATTCTTATTGTTCATCAACAAAGAGTTGATGGTCATGTTGATGAAGGTTTTATTTATTTTTTGATGAGGATGCTTGTGAGACTCTTGTCAGATTTTAGTTCATCACCATCTTCTCTTAGAGTGATAGACTTTAGAATTGTATCTGATGAAGGGTTCATGGAATCTTTCCGACAAATCATGACACAAGATTCTGGATTCAATTTCTTCAACGAACATAGGATGGTTGATTACTTCTTGGAGTTTCAAGAAGCGTCAATTCAGATGGAACAAGCAAATCAGCACCTTGAGCCTAGTGACACTTTATCTACACACTTAAAACACCTTTTTAAAGAATTAAATGTAAGTTGTCATTTAATTTTGCTTTTTCAATGACTTTAATATTTAACCATTTCAAAATTTAATTATTTTTCGCACAACCACCAAAGTTATAAAAAATATTACAATAGCCCAAAATATGAATTATGGCCGCACCATCAATACCTTAAATGTATAGGATATTAGTTATATGGAAGTTGGTTCTCTCTCAAGATGACAAACTGTTAGTGTTTCTTAGATCAGATTAATCAATAAAGTACTTAAAAGAATTGCAACACATAAGACAATGAACACACAAAGATACCCTAGGAAAACCCTCCTCTTGAGGGAGAAAAACCCAGCAAATGATTCTCTTATATAAAGTAACAGAAGAGCAGAAATCTGCTTACAACTCAGGCCCAACAATGGCCAATGCTTGATACAATGTATTCACCCTTCTTCTAAATACAAACAATGCAATGACTATGAAATCCTCCTTGAATCCGAGCTGCTGCTATAAGGTGCGAATTCTGCTCATAAAGAATAGTGCGAACTTGCTTGAGATTGAATATGTTTACAATGACAAAGTGACCTTGCATATATACATCACAAGGTGCCGTTTCACTTAGGTCGGCCTCTTTAAATAAAAGATAAAATATAAATGAGGTCGGCCCAAACAATAATAGATAATAGGGTCGGCCCTTTATTCTTTTATGTTTATTGTATGCTATAAATTAAATAGCCGAATGGCTATACATTCAATTTGCTTTCTCCTTGGAATTTGTGCGATGAAGTGCAGACCATAGCTGCAAAACATCAACACAAACTTCTCCAAGAAGTGCAGAGTGCTCCTAGAATGTCAGATTCACACAAAAAATATTGTTGTGCGTATCTTGGCTCTAGGAACTTGTGGTTGTTAGAATTTTCTTCTAAAAAAGTTGGCTTTCATTGTTAGAATTTTGTTAGAATGTTGGAATGCATTAGAAAAGGGAACTTCACACAGATCCACACCAAAAGAGTGGCTAAGTCATTATAAAGGTGCACCTAAGTTAAAAAAGGAAAATGCCACAAGTAAGGTGCACATTTTGATTGGTTAAACCAATGCCAAAGCATACCTAAGGAGTGGGTAATGAACACAAAATCCACACCATTTCACTTTAGTCAAATTAGTCACATGTTAGGTGTGCACTTTTTGGATGGTTGAACCAATATTAGTGTCTGCCTAATAGGTGGGTAATCAGCCACAAAAGCACACCAATCACTTAAATGGTTAAAATAAATCTAAGGCATTCCTTCAACATGGTTTAAACTTTAATCCATATAAAACTCCACCTCAAGGGTGGTTGGACTATCATAAGAGTGTGCCCAATGAGAAAAAGTAAATTGCCAAGTGTTGAGTGCACTTTGGGATAGTTTAACCATGGAAAAAGTATGCTTGAGTGTGGTGAATGTGAGACAAAGCTCTACTTGAGGGAAAATATGGTTGAGTCAAGGATTGGATGCTGAAATAAGGATTGATCAAGGAGAAATTTAAATAGCAGTCGAAAATATGCGGAATCGACCATGAACAAGGTTTTCAAGATTTCAGCATTCACAAATATAGCAAAGTCCTTTCCCTTTGGCCAAATCAAGCAAATCAATCAAAGTTTTCAAACACTTAACCGAATATGATAGTTTCAACATCTATTGAATCATTATGAATGAGAGTTTTTTGCCACATTAGACAAACCAACAGGTTCAACATTTAGATGACAGAAACTCCATCTAGGTTAGAAAGCAATTATAGTTTTAGAAAGTGCTATTCTCAGCAGGTATGCTTTTTTGAGGAATGATGAGAGGAGCTAAAAAATCCAACTTTCAATTTTTCGAAAGTTGCTTTAGAGAATGGTTTTTTCAACGTAGTCATTAATTTCATATCCATGGCATCCACCTTGGAGGAGTTGCTAAGTTTGAACATTCAGTTTCAAAGTGTCAAAGTCAAAGAGTGTTCATTAAATCAAGGAGTGTTTGAAAAGTTTCTTTGTCTTCAAGGAAAAGTCCACCATATTGAAGGGATTCTAGAAGATTTGATAAAATTTGCAAGTCTAAAATATTTTTGATTTTCAAAAATAGCAAAGTGACAAAACTTGCTATTTTTTAAAGGGGATGAATGCCAACTTATTTTAGGATTTCATTTATTCAGTTGTTACTAGTTGATTTTATCTCTATATTTTAGAGGATAGAGATAGGGTTGCTCTAAAACAAAGTTTTAATGGGATTATTCTATTGTTATTGTCTCATTAAAGCTGCCTCTTGAGAGCTTATAAATGAGTGCCTTGAGCAGATATTTAAGAAGGATACAGGATAGCAGGCTATGCTGCTGAAATTGTCAGTAAAACTTTATTGTGTTTTTGTGAAGGATAATTGGATTTTGAGTCTATTTTGCAGAAATTTTCATTCAATCTTTGAATTCAAGAGTGATGTATTTTCATTAATGAATATTGGTGTAAGTCACATTTATACTATGTAAGCTATTATTCAAGTTGAAGTTCTTGTCACTGAGATTGTATGTTTGTAATTTCATAAATTAAATTGATAGAATATAATATTTTTTAAAGCTTAGTATAGGCAAAATCTATCTTTCTAAATTGTAAGCTTTGTATGCAAGCTCGCTATTTATTTTATGAAATCATGTGGTGTTCAGTCGCTAAATTCTTTGGTATTGATGCACTTCTGCTGGTATTTGTTTTAGCCAGTGCTCTGCATTGGTTTGTTTTTTTCCTTCAAATCTTTGTTCACAGCCATATATTGGTCTCTGACTTTGCTTTAACTAGTAGAGAACTGTCTCCGTTCATGGCTGAATCAGTTTACCTTCTTTAAATTGAAAATTTGTCACTGCAATTTTTGACTGCTGATAGTCTGGTGCTTGCATCTGAGGCAAAAGCATAGTCATATTAGCAATTTACATTAATGGTGTGCATTTTTCTAGTTTTCTTTATGGTTGTAGGTTTTAGGTTTAGTAACATGTTAGGCAGCTTTCCCTTATAAGTTAAAGATTGGTTTAACTGTACACACTGTCTGATTTAACTTGTCTTGGTGAGGACAATACAAGGTTGTTGAATTTACTTGCAGCATCTAAAAACAAACCTAAAGTACAAGCGTAAAAATCAAAATATGTAGATCCCTTGATTTTGTTAGCCACTCTCACTGTGGAATTAGTCTTATTAACTATTTATGCATCATAAAGCTTATTTCATTCTCATTTAACTTTAAAAGAATAGTGAAAGTTGATTTAGTTTTAACTATTTTGTAAATGACATTGCCTTTCTTTGACATTTTTCATGTTTTGATTTGGCAGCATGTTCTCGGGGGCTGGAGTTCAACATTATTTGCTATTGCTCTGCTAGCTTCTGGACAAAGTTCAACTATAACAGGAACCTATGCTGGCCAGTATGTTATGCAGGTGGAATTTTTATATTTTTCTGTCTTTTTAAGTCGGGATGATCATTAATTTCATTATTAGAGTGTCTGTTTTCAATTCGAAAAATTAAATTCTGCTAAATATGATTGAAAATGAAAGCAACAGTTTTTATCCATTGTCCTTATATTCCTCATCAATTCTTAAAGTTTCGCTAGATACTGAATCTGAATTTCAACATAAAGCTCTGTATTGAGATTCTGTGCCAACTCTAGGAGTAACCTTACAGTTGTCACAGAAACAAGGGTATGCTATTTAATTGTTGCAGGACTTATTACAATTTACTTGTCTTTGATAATAAAGTTTTCAAAATTCCATTTTTTTGTTTGTTAAGGATCAATGGTGTTGGATGGTGTAAATATTCTCTATGCCTCATCTATGTATGCAATCAAGGCTATAATAGTGCATCACAAGGTAGGGATTATGTTTGTTTTGTGTAAAAGTATATGTATAAACTATATGTATATATTATTTATATCTGGAACTATAGAAAATACTATACACACACATATTGCATGGATGGTCTATGGTTTTAGGATTCTTTCTGTCTTTGGAATCTTGCCTGGAAGATTGGTTTTCAATCCAAACAATATTTTTAATAGAAATATGTGAAGTTCTAAGAATTGTTTCAAACTTTTCTAGATCAAATTATGTTCCGTCATTTTTGCATTTCGATTACCAAAAGATGGAAGAGATTGGATGGGGAGTTATTTCTTTAATTTCAATTACATTTTACTGCAACAGAGTGGTGTAAATTGAAGCTTCAGAATAATTTCTTATGGGACAAAAAAATCTTGAACCTTAAGTTTTATGATGTTTAAGTTTGTTTTCAGATCTTGCTGTGAAATTGAATTTAGATCTTCATCAAAGATGGGTGAAATCTTGCAGTCACAGATATCCAAAAATAGGCAGCCTTTTCAATGGTGGAGCAAGTCATACATTAAACCCTATAAGATGACTAAATTGTTGAAAACTGAAATGCATAGATTCAATTATTGGCTATTATCTTCCCTGTGAATGGGAATAAGAAAAATTTAAACTAAAAAATGGCCTGAGTGACTGAACACATGAGAAACATCTTCTTTTGTATTTTTTTGTGTTAAGAAGATATGAAAAGTTTCGTTCTAAAAGCTGTAACAACGAACAGTTTACTTTTAGCCATACTTCTCACCTAATTTCGGATATTAAAACTTTGTTATCCTGTAAATCTCCTAATTTTCGTTGGACTATCTGTGTATAAACTTCTTCAACTTATTGTTTTTGGCCTGTTGGGAGACCAATAATCAGTGATCTAGATTTCCCTGAAGAGGGTTCTATGAAGTAGATCCAAAATGATGGATGAAAAAGGAAAAAGACAGTTGTATCAAGATACACTTTTCAAAATTTAGATTTTCACTCATTAATCTTTCCTTGAAACATTCAGAGTGGATGATTTCCTGACTGTACTCATACAGTGTCATCTTCCTTGAATCAAGCAATGCATTTATCCATCTTTATTGGTGGTAGGGAATTTGTTTCCTTGTTTGTAGTTTTTTCCTACCGAATTTGATGTTTGAAGAGCATTAGTGAGAAAGTTTAATTTTGCATTTGGCCAGCTTCATCTGTCTTCACACATTTACTAGTCAACCTAGATAATCATGTCCCTAGAGATGAAATGGGTGGTAGATAAATATCTCTTTAGCATGTGGAGAATTTGGAGGGTCATTTTAAGGTGTATAATCTACAATGGGAATCAGGGAAGATATTATCTTCTTTTCAGATATTTTACTGGGATTTTATCTGGCTTGATCTGTTACCCCCAACAAATTGTTTGTTTCTCAAGTATTACTCACTACAAAGTCCTCTTGTGCCGATCAGATCAATATCACTGTTCTAGCAGATTCTTTCTCTTATCAAGGAGTCAAACACCTTCCAACTATTGTCAATATTGATCCGGATAACATTAAACTTGTCAGAGGTTTGTTCAGACTGTTCTGAAGCCAAACCACATGAATTCTGATTCAATCCAGTGATCAACAAATGGAGACAGTTTCTGTTCCCTTCATAGTTCCATGGAGTTTTGGGGACAGGGACGGGGGGACGGCAGGTGACGCGTTTCAGGGATGCGGGGGGTCTAAGTTTGGGGGTGGCGGGGGAGCGGTGCGGTAAAATACATATAGTACTTGAAAATTAGTTATAAAAAGATGTATAACTATAGAAGCCTAAGGAATAAGTAAACTTTAAAGTTTAAACACATTGCAATGCTTTCATTGAATTAGTGAAGGTTGTGGAATACATACTCTGTTCCAAAGCCCCCATTTTTAATTTTATTACAGGCAAGAGGATGCTGGCAAAGTTGCGGAATCTGGCTTTACACTATTAGTTGTAAAGCCAAATTCCACAACCTTTCCCAGCATCCTCCTGTTGATAGTATCGATTAAAAATAAAAAATTTAAAATAAAAAAATAAAAAAATAAAATGCAAAACATTGAAAATGCTCTGTCTTGACTCTTAGCCGTCAATGCAAGCAGGCACGACAGTTCTAAACGAAATGCCTCAAAGAGATGTCATCGCTTGGGACACAGAGACTGCATCCCACGCGATAACATCTTTTTGACGCATTTCGTTTAGAACTGCCATGCCTTCCTGTGCGTGGGATAACTATGGAGTATGGACGACAGACGGAGGACACACAACAAAGCATAAAAGTTAAAAAAATTAGAAGTTAAAAAAATAAAAACTTAAAACGCCTCCTGTGCTTGCATCGACGGGTATGGAGTGTGGGCACCCAACAAAGCATGAAATGTAGGGAGCTACTTTGGACGGATATGGACATCCAACAACGCATAAAAAAAGTTAAAAAAAAAAAACCAAAAAATCCCTCGTACCTGGAGTTTGCCCGTTCTGTAGCTCAACCAGACCACCACGCATAAATTTTAGCTTTTCTTTTTAAAAAAAAAACATTTTTTATTATATTTTAAAGGGGATGTCCAAAAGACTCTTGCATTTTGGGGGACGCTGAGAAGTCTTAGAGACGTTCAAAAGTCCTCTCAAAAGCGAAACGTCTCGGAGGTGGCGGCAAAACGGGGGGATGGTAGGGGGACGTTTCTTTGACGTTTCCGCGTCTCAGAAACGTCCTCGTCTCCGAAACGGCTCATTTTTTGAGGGGGATGCGTCCCCGTGGAACTATGGTTCCCTTAGTTTAGAGTTGGTGTTCAGGATCAAATTACCAAATTCTTGTTTGTTTCTTGGAAATCTCTGGTTTTGAATTTATAGGAGGTTGCTTCTTTTCTCTTCTAGTAAGAGAACTTTGATGATGACCACTTTTTTTTTTATGGATTCAACCTGATTACAACTAGATATTTGTATCTCTGCCTTTAAGAGGTTTGCAAAATTTTGAATAAGCATACATCTATTCCAGAAGTCTCCTATGGGTAAGTGACCAAAAGCAGGGGGATCCATTCCGTGAAAAGTCACCCAGGTGCTGAACCTAGCCCAGTTGCACCTCCAGGTATTTGAACCTTGGTGGATGGTGTAACACATCATCATCTTCACTAATTAAGCATGCTGAACAGTTTGGCAACAACTGTTCCCTATTTGATATGCTCTATGTACTTCCATCTCCATCTTTTAACCATTTCTTCCTTCATTCACTCAACACGATCAAATATCCAATCCTCAGTGCTGAGAGGACTTCCTTCCAAGGGGGAAACAAAGCTCTTCTCATAAGCTTAAGCTCAGCCAACCCTCAGATGATGAATAATTTTCAGTTGGTAGTAGCACTAGGAAAAAACTGGGTCTGCAAGGAGGAGTTTAATTCTTTCATTTCTTGATTTGCTAGTCAATCCATAAGCAAACTGAACATCCATTTTCAAATGACAATGGCTATTACCTCAAAATGGATGTCCCACCCAAGGTCTTTTTTAAAATGGAGAAAATGGAAAAACAAAATATGCTCAAACAGCCATAATTTGCAGATTTATGGAAGCTTTTCCAGGGCTGAAAACACTCAGGTTTTTGGTCCAAGAAAAGTAGAAGCCGAGTGGATCAATTGATTCACATGTTATGCCAAAAGTTATTTCCTTGATGTATTTGTCTTCAAAATTTAAAATGATTGCATATTTCAATGGGGGCCTCATTTTCTCAAAAATCAAGCATGTTTATGAAACAATGGGCTCCAGTGTTCAACTTGACAGAAGATCTCTCTAGCACTGTGTAATGGGCACCCCTGATATTTTTTGTATTGGTTTGTTTGCAGTTGGTTTTCCAATGAAAGGTTTTGTTAATGTTTACTTTCAGATTGCATTCAGAACTTTTAAACAACCATTTAGCATGAAACTAAGCAATAGATCATATAGAAAATAGTGCTGATCATAACAAGTTAATATTTCAGACTTCATGGAATATGTGCAAACATTTTATAATCAGATTTAAAACATATTGCAGACCTGGATAGTTTTCAAAACACAAAGTAGAATGCTCAGCTCTGATCCAATGCCCAACCTCAAGCACAAGGGGCTAGGGCACTTAGTTTGACCAATCTTGAAGGTTTCAAACGCCTCAAATTTTGCTCCAGCACTGTCAAACTCTTCACCAGCAAATTCCAACACCCAAGAGTGATGAAAATGAGTCAACTAAATGCAATTTTCAGACCTGATACAAACCCAACATGCCTGAGATGAATGGTACAGACTCCTGGGAGGGGCGACCAACATTTTAAAACCAGTTCTTTGCCAAACATTCCAATTGAACACTCATTTTGTGGAACTCAGCAATGAGGAAAACTTAGAAACAATACCCAGAATGATACTTAGCAGTACCACTGAGTTATGAGCAAACTTTTGCTTTCCAGAATCTCAGAAAAAGCACACTAGCACACTAAAAAGACATTTAATCAATACCAAACTTGAACAGCACTTCAAGAAAGCTCACGTCACTCCAAAAACTAAACACCCCTATCAAAAAACTTCATAAATCTTCATCTTCTCCAAACCCAAATCACCAAACCAAGCCAAAATCACTGTCAGTAGCAAACCAAGAGCACTAACCAGCTAGGGTGGATGTTTCACCACCGAAACTAGTGTAATGTCCCCTTTCTAGCACATATTGTATGAGGTTTGTCATTAGCCTATTTTCTCATGGTCTCGTAGGCTAACCAAGACACAAAAGGGATCTTGGAGGATATTTGCCTAGGCATTTTCAGTCGCAGGTCATTCCGAGATGTTTTGATATAGTTTTGGCGCACTTACTATTTATAGTAAGTTACTTTGGGATGATTCAGATCTTCAGTGACATCATTGACTTCATGGTTGATGTTCAGATGGATGGCAATAATTCATAGTCATTAAATATTTATTTATTCAAGCGAGATATAAAGTTAAATTTAAATTATTTAACTTTGTTTAATAAATGACTATAGTGGGACTATAAAGTAATATGTTATAAATATTAAATGTCCCCTTTCACTTAAAAGTACATGGTACACTTAAAAGAGGGATAAAATATAGAGTGTTTAATTATCCCACATAGACAAGACAAGTGAGTAAGCTCTTATGAAGAAGTTATAAAATGGATTGGAGAGCTCACTTTCAGCATGCTTGGATATGATTAATATTATGCTGTTGGATTTCTTGGAAATCTGATTTATTGGGCTACGAGGACGAAATCCCTCTTTGCCAGCATTCTCTTCGTTGTTGGAAGATACAGTCAGGAGAATTATAGGGTGTTTTCATCCAGGAAACACAGTGGGCTTCATTGGCGAGTTGCATAGAGTTTTTACAAGGGTTTGAAGTGCAGATCAGAAGTTGGTACATTTTGCTACAGTAGCCGTGAATAGTGATTTCACTATAGTACCCGTGAATAGTGATTTTGCTACAGTACCCATGAATAGTGATTTTGCTACAGTACACCGAGATTCAGAGATATATGAGGTTGGGAATCGAAGGGAATTAAGAGTCACACTTCGTGTTGTGCGTGGGCTTTGTGGAGTTTGGTATGTTGCTGTTTTGCCTCAATTCCCAGGTCTGAAATCACTTTAAAAATCTGCTATATATGTCTGTAATCTGCTCTTTAAATATCAATAATTTATTGAAGTATTGAATGCTGCTATTAAATGAGTTATTTGTATGCTTTGTTGCAAAATGTTATATTTCGCATTATTTTTATCATGAATGGCATGTGGGAAGTTCAAACAAACAAATCAAGAAAAAACACAAACATTGAACCTTCATATAGCAGTTGGGTACTTTAAAATATATATATTGGGGGGAACCATTACAGTGGTATCAGAGTCAAAGTTCCTGCCAACCTGTTGGGGAAAAACATAAAATTCAGATCTACACATGGGGTCAAAGGAGAGACATTGGTTGGTGGAAGTTCTGCAAGAGGCAAGTAGAAAGCTCAATACTCATCAATCAGAAGATGTGGTTTTCAGCACTTTGAGTGAATTAGATGGTGCTTGAGCATAATGGAGCAGTCACCTTTAGATTTGTTACGACTAGCTCTTGTCCTTGTTATGACTTCCTTAAGGCAACACAGTTTGATGAGGCATTCATATAATGGGATTAGATTGATGGTTACTTCATGCTTAAGTGAGATTATGAGGATTTTGGCACCTCAAGTTCCTTATGACGAGGATACAATGAAGGAGGTTTTGTATTTAATTGTGGATAGTTTTCAAGGTCTTGATGACATCAACAATATTTATTATTCACAAAGGGCTGCTATACTAAAAAATTTTGCAAAAATCAGATTGGGTAACTTTTTGATAGAATTGGGATTGCATGACCTGATCTACAATATGTTTCATCATTTCTTGGTCACTGTCAACAACAAACATGACAAGGAGATTATCATAGCTTTGGAGACTATTATGGTCAAGTGTATAAATGGAAGTGATGTTTTACCCCAACCTATCTTATCTATGTTATTGGTTGTTTGCAAACAAGAATGGGTTCCTTCTACTGTTGCGTGTGGGTTGGTCAATAGTGTGTTCAAACAATGTGAGGGAAAATTGAAACTCCTCTGGAATAAAGAAGTACAGGTGGAAAAGGAGAGAATCAATTTAGGAGTTAAAGAGAATGGCTTGCCTCATGATAAAGATGTGACTGACTTCCAGGATGTTTCCATAGATGTACATACATCTATACATACTGAAAATGAATGCAATGAAATTGTCAAAACAACAGCTTTGAATACACATGTCGAGCTATCTAATGAAGTTAATACGATTGTGGGAATAGTAGGATACAATAATGTTGATTCTTCCTTTCATTTCAATGGCACAATGTCCTGTAAAGAAAAAAAATCACATGTTGCTACAGGTATGGGTTGCACAAGCCTCTATGTTGGAGAATTAGCGATCATTATTGATAATCATGATGAAGAGATGAATTCCCTTGATGATATTGTGTTTGATCATAATGCTGTCATATTTTTCTCATTTGAAGATTGCATGGTTTCAACTAGTGAATCAGCTGATGTAGATGGTGAGATTGTTCCTAGTCCTATAGCTGGAGGCAAATCAGAAAATTTAATAAGTGACAGCCTAAGGCCCCTAGATGAATACAAACAAAGGCCTCTAGCATTGCAGCCAAGTTGTCTTGAAGACATGGGAACAGTTGAAGCTAAAGATGGTACTTGTGAATTGGGGAGTAATCTATTCATAGGGAGAACCAATCATGAGGAGTATGGTGAGCTTTTTTTAACTGAACAAAGCAATCAGCCGTTTAGTACTTGGGATCTGGGTGTGTTGGCAACCAAGTATGATGAAGACCCGACACGAGAAGAATTTCTTTTCAATCCTGATAATGCTTGGGTCTTAGAGCACAATGTTTTCATGGAGGATGGCATTGACGGTGTCATTAATAAAACTGATTTATCTTTGCATGGGGCTGACTTGGAGTGAAAGTTTAGAGACTTTGAAGATTTGGATCCACGGTATACTACTAAGAATGATAATGAGGATGAACAAGAGATTTGGGACAGCTATGGAGTCATTAATGACAGCATTGCACTTGGTGAAAATAGAAAGGTATGGTATCCAAGAGAAGATTCAAAATCTGAGTTGGAGTATAGTATTCAGCCTGCTGTTGATCTCAGTTCACATTATGAGTTGATTGGTTACCCTCCCGAGAGACCACCGAATAGGACATATGCAAATAGGGAGTCAGATGAAGACTGTATTTGGAGTTTCATGACACTAGGAGGCATCATCATACCTAGCTACATAAGGTTTGGAAAGTGTGGTCTTGAGTTTTGGAGTTGGCTAACAAGTGGATCATTTAATACCTTGTTTGTGTTGGTGAATAGTCATGCATACCTTACATATGTAATCAGAGATGCAGCAACTTTGTTGGATGAATTGATTTATGGAGACTTCTACATTTCCTATTTTGAAAGGATTCCAAACATTTTTCGTGAGTTGACTAGAATTTTCAGAACAACAGCGAGGAAAGGAGGATTCAAGCTTGATACTTATGAAGCTTTGGAGGAAGAAGGCCCTAAACACAATATCTACATGTTTGCTGATCAATCTTTTGGATCGAGTGATGTTATATATCATACTAATCCATCTTCAGGGTTACTTATGAAAACAGCAATCACTCCTTGCACCCTAGTTGTTGATGATATTATGAAGGGGTTACATAAGATTACCGATAAGATCACCAACTTCCATGTTAAGTTTGATGTTTTTGTTTTTAATGACACATGGAGCTTTGATATTTACCTCTCTATATATGTTGGAGATCATTCTTGGTTGGGTATTTATGGATGGGATCTTCAACAGGATTCGATGGAACCTATTGGGAAGGTTAGGCATGATCTTTGGTGGTATATGGATGAAAATTTCAGACTTAAAGGAGCTGTTCCTTTTCTTACCAGCCACTATGTGATTTCTATGCTTCTTCTACCAGTAGATTGGAGAAAGATTCTAAGTAAGTGTTGGAGCATTGATCAAAAGGATACTTTTGGGAGTGTTCCTTGGCAAAGAATGGATTAGAATTTCAGTTTAAAGTTTGTGGATTGGTTGCAAGTCGTCCAGTTCACTCCTTGGTTTGCTCCCATTCAGAGGAGTTGGCACTTTATTCTTGGTCAAGGAAGTGAAGATTATCAATTGAAGATTGCTTGGGAGTGTTTCTCAGCCACTAAATTGTTTGGGTGCAACATAATGCTCATCTTACATGCTCATACTTGGCATTTCCAGGCGTACTGCTATGGTCCTTGGTGTAGAGCTCTAAAATTAGATTGCACTTCACTGATTTCAGTCTTGAACAATAGTGATTTTGATTTACTTCAGACCTTCCTAGGTCAGGGGGTGCATCATATGAAGGTTTGTGTTGTAAACTTGGATAGTCTACTTTTAGTGTTAGCTCAGCACTACAAGTTTCCACACGCTTTGGTTCATCATTCACTTCTTGACCGGCAGATGAGTTGGATGGCTTCTTTTGATCAGCAGTTGAGTGTTTTATGGTTGAGAATGGTTGGAAGAGCATACAAGCAGATGAATTTTGAGCCAATGCAGACTTTATGGCAGTGGGTTGTAGGAGAACTTTCATGTACAACTCAGTTAAGATATGCTTCCACCTTGGTGAACGTTGGTCACTACAGACATTTCATGGTTTTGATATCCATACCTTCAGATGATGCTTTGTTGTTTGTAGTTGATTGGGTTGATTGGAGTGTTCAAGATCTTCCTTGGGACTCTTCAGGAGTAAGCACCAATGACATATTTTTAGTTGGTGACTACAGTGGTACTCCTTGGTTAGCCGATTTCAAACTTGGTTGCGTTGACATTTTCTATACCAATCCCTTGGTGGCAATTGATCAATTTCATTTTAGGGACAACTTGAGGGGGTATGTTAGGATTTATGCTTTGTGGTTGAGCATTGTCTCTTGTCCATTACCTTGGATCGAGTTTGGCAATGGGATTGTTGAGTTGGACTTCACTAAGATGCATTGGCAATATATGCTTAATGGAATAGATTATAGTCTTTCCAGGTATTCTAGTTTGGACTATGATGATGGTTACTTTTTGGGATCACAAAAAGGGAGAGTGCAGATTTGGCATAGTGGATGTACAGTTATGATCAGAGTGGCGCAGCGTCAGCATGGTGGTTTTGCTTTGAGATTAACATGGGACCCTGGGATATTATATGATTTCAATCTAGTCTTTCTAGTGTTGTGCAGGCATTGCTCGAGGACAAGCAATTTTTGGGGAGGCCGGACTGTAATGTCCCCTTTCTAGCACATATTGTATGAGGTTTGTCATTAGCCTATTTTCTCATGGTCTCGTAGGCTAACCAAGACACAAAAGGGATCTTGGAGGATATTTGCCTAGGCATTTTCAGTCGCAAGTCATTCCGAGATGTTTTGATATAGTTTTGGCGCACTTACTATTTATAGTAAGTCACTTTGGGATGATTCAGATCTTCAGCGACATCATTGACTTCATGGTTGATGTTCAGATGGATGGCAATAATTCATAGTCATTAAATATTTATTTATTCAAGCGAGATATAAAGTTAAATTTAAATTATTTAACTTTGTTTAATAAATGACTATAGTGGGACTATAAAGTAATATGTTATAAATATTAAATGTCCCCTTTCACTTAAAAGTACATGGTACACTTAAAAGAGGGATAAAATATAAAGTGTTTAATTATCCCACATTGACAAGACAAGTGAGTAAGCTCTTATGAAGAAGTTATAAAATGGATTGGAGAGCTCACTTTCAGCATGCTTGGATATGATTAATATTATGCTGTTGGATTTCTTGGAAATCTGATTTATTGGGTTACGAGGACGAAATCCCTCTTTGCCAGCATTCTCTTCGCTGTTGGAAGATACAGTCAGGAGAATTATAGGGTGTTTTCATCCAGGAAACACAGTGGGCTTCATTGGCGAGTTGCATAGAGTTTTTACAAGGGTTTGAAGTGTAGATCAAAAGTTGGTACATTTTGCTACAGTAGCCGTGAATAGTGATTTCGCTACAGTACTTGTGAATAGTGATTTTGCTACAGTACCCGTGAATAGTGATTTTGCTACAGTGCGCATGAATAGTGACATTGCTACAGTACACCGAGATTCAGAGATATATGAGGTTGGGAATCGAAGGGAATTAAGAGTCACATTTCGTGTTGTGCGTGGGCTTTGTGGAGTTTGGTATGTTGTTGTTTTGCCTCAATTCCCAGGTCTGAAATCACTTTAAAAATCTGCTATATATGTCTGTAATCTGCTCTTGAAATATCAATAATTTATTGAAGTATTGAATGCTGCTATTAAATGAGTTATTTGTATGCTTTCTTGCAAAATGTTATATTTCGCATTATTGTTATCATGAATGGCATGTGGGAAGTTCAAACAAACAAATCAAGAAAAAACACAAACATTGAACCTTCATACAGTAGTTGGGTACTTTAAAATATATATATTGGGGGGAACCATTACAACTAGCAACCAAGAAGAGGGTTTTCGTCCTCAACCAACAGAAGAAGAACTCCCTGAGCTCATTCCAGCAGCATCTCCCTAAGTTGTTGAAACATGCATGACCAAATGAGAGCTCAAACTCATATTTATAAAGTGAGGGACATATTAGAGCTACTCTCATTTCATTTCCCTCCATTTCACCTTATTGAAAATAACATGAAATTACCCCAAGAGGGGCGTCCATCCTTTTTGCCTCCAAAAATTTCAATTTCTTTTTTTTTATTAAATTATCATTTAAGTCCCATCTAGACATCCCACCTTATGAGGCATAACATTAGCCTTTAAACAATGATAAATAACCTCCCTTCTAAGTGCCACACAAGGAAGAACATTGGCCCTCTTCTAAAAATGTTACCTTACTATGCCAAGGGGTACACTTCATGAACTCATGCCGTCCCCCCTCACTTAAGTTATAAACCAACATTATAAAACTTAAGTGATAATAAATGAAATATTAATTTGACCACCATTGGGACTCGCCACTGTCGAAAATAGAAAGCATTGCACTGAGCAATTAGAGGAAATTGAGCCAAGACCAGGTACTAAAAATAGTGCTGAGTCAAATCACCCAACTGACCCAATCGGATCCCAATTGGTACTTACTAAAAATAGCCATTGCTAAAAATAGCAATTCTATTGGAAAAGACCCTGAAAAACCTAGAAAAACCCACAAAAGCTCACTGATAAGATCAATTTACCCCTCTGAACATGCTAACACAAACTAGAAAGTCAGCGCAAAACTGCAAAGCAAGAGAACTCGAAAAAAAGGGACATTACAATCCTCCCTTCCCAAAGATTGCTTGTCCTCAAGCAATGCCATAACAACCCCACAATCAACAAACTGAACCAAATTGAAACCAAGAATGATACCAGGGTCCCAAGTCAATCTCAAGAAAGAACCACCATGCTGACGCTACACCACTTTGATCATAACTGTTTGACCATCGTGCCCAAACTGCATTCTCCTTCCCTGGAACCCCAAAAAGTAATCATCATAATAACCCATACTGAAATACCTGAAAGGACTGAAATATATACCAAGAGACATATCCTGCCAAGGCATCTTAGTGAAGGTCACATCAACAAACTCACTGCCAATCGCAATCCTAGGCAACAAAAAAACACCCTGCTCAACCATAAAACATAACCCCAATATCACACCTCATGATGCCCCAAACATGAAGCAAGTCAATCACTGCCACAACTTTGAAATCTGCCAACCAGGAAATGCCTTTGTTGTCACCAATTGAAATCATAACATCGACACTTAACCTCCAAGTGTCAAACGAAAGGTTCCGAACACACCAACACACCCAATCCACTGCAATCATTAAGACATCATCTGAAATGAAGTAACTGCAGTGACCGTCACTCACCAAAGTGGAAGCAATGAATAAATGAAATGTGTCTGGAAAAACCAATTGCGCTAAAGCTTGCCAAGGTTCACAAAGATGTCACCATAGTCAACGTGGAAATATAAGGACATCGGTGATCAATTTGAAATCCCACTGAAAATATAGGAGGGATGAGTATGGAAGTAGGTGAAGAATCATCTCCTATGATCAAATCACCTCTACCAACCAACCTCAACCATAGAGAACTCAGCTGCTGGTTTGAAGAAACCATCCAACTCACTTGTGGACCAAGAACTGAAGTCATGTATAGGCTATTTGGGAAGTGGACAATAATACTAACATTGGAAGTTGACCTACTACACCAAACCTGAGACAACACCTCATGGTTGGAAACTTCTCCATGGTCCCAAATCTTATAATCATTCCACTCTCATCACTGAAATTGGTTTGGTCCCTGTCATCCAACTTGAAGAGTGGATTATCATGAATCAAATCGGCATTCAACTCAAACAAAGGATTATCAACAAACTGAAGATTATCTTCAATTCCAAAATCAGTTCATTCCTCTTGCTGATCCAAACTCCTATTTTCTGATTTTATAAGGCAATGGTAAGTTCAATTCCTCTTGAATGTAATCAAGCTCCTCTATAACTTGTTCTATCTCCTTGGCCCTTTCTTTGTTTTCCCACTCTTTGAACTGTTTGGCCTCATAGAACTGTTCATTTGCTTCAAGAAGTGCCTCTTGGACACTCTCCAAAGCAAGCTTCATGGAATTAAGCTCAATGGCGAGCTCACTAACCTCTCCCCTTAACTGCTTAGTCATGGACAAAATCTCATCAGCCAACTTGGTGGCTATGTCTCTATCATGCATCAAGTGTAAGAAAGCTGTTTTAAATTCTTCCATAGAGCTCTTCATTGTTTGCAAATCAGAAAGTGAGATACTAAGCTCATTTTGTCCTCTTGATGCACTTTGAATTATTTTTTCCACATGCATATGTTTGCTGTCCAAACTTGATAAAATTTGCACCTCATTTTTAGCAGATACCAAGAATTGTCTTTTCCAATCACAATTAAACAAAAGTGACGAACTGCTGTTATGTTGCATGTTAAAATCAGAATTAGACTCATACCTGTCATCAAAGTCTCCAAGGCTGTCCCAAATCACCTGTGTCTCACCCTTATCATCCCCAATAGTGAACTGTGAATCGAAATTGACTAAGTCACAAGGTCTCTGCTCAAGATCAGCTACCTGCAATGTAAAATTAGATTTCATTTCAAGATCAATAACATCACCATCAATGCCATCCTCTATGCATGGCTCCTGAGATGAAATGAGGACATCATTACAATCAAAAGGAAATCCATCCCAATGTGGAGCCTTATCATACTTAGGTGCCAACACACCCGGATCCCATGTGTAGAAGGGTTGATCCCTTTGTTCAGGGAATAAGTGTTCATTGTGCTCCTCATGAGTAGTTGCCTTTCTGGATAAGTCACTCTCCAACTCTCTAGGACTGAAATCATCATAAGCATCTCTCTCCATAGGCTTGGTTTGGAAGTCAATCCCAAAGCCACCTGAGATATCATCAATGAAATGAGATGAGTTTTCATCAAAAGCTAATTTGAAGACATCATTAGTTTTGCTTTCTCCATGCCCATCATCGAAAGGTCCATTAGTGAATTCATCATCAATATTTGCTCCACCGGAAACATCAAGGTAGTCATTAGACTTAGAGTCATCACCAAATGAATCCGAACTAGGATCCAAGGCTGCCGTTTTGTCCTTTCCTTCATGGACAACCTTATCCATAGTAGTTGCATGCATGACCAAAGAGTCATCTTGAGGCTCCGTCTCACACTCATCATGTTTCAAAACAATCACTGCATCATATTTTTCTACTATGAACTTCTCTTCAACCAACTGCTCTTCATTGAACAAGTAAGGTTTCAACTTTGCCAATTCCTTAAAATGAAGCTTTGGATCCTTCTTATCAAACTTCTCTAGTCTCTTATTAAACTTTGCATAAGATGTAATCTGAGCATGCCCCATTGTGATCATTCCATGATGCCACCACTCATGTGCATCTCCATCAAGGTGTATAGCAGCATATTTTATGGATTCTTCTTTAGGCATAGGGTTTAGATTGAAGTATGTGTCCACCTTTTGAACCCATGCTCTCGCTGAAGTCTCACCGGACCTGTCAAAATAAGGAAGGCTAAGTTTCACAACTTTCCTCCGCAAGTCATTATGATGCTCACTATGGCCCTTGTTGGGCATGTGCCTCATCTTGACATCCATATAATCTCGAAGAGATATGTCATGTTGGAATCCTGGACCTGCATCAATCCAATCCTATATGAGCTGATCTTGCATTTCAATTAGTGTGAGCTCATGCTTTGGTTGTGGTTCAACTCTAGGTGAAAAAACCCACATGAGAGGTCTAGCTATGGTTTCCCTATGATGCTGATTTGCCACTCCACATTCGTCCAAATCATTTCACTGTCCATTATTGCCTCTGTTGCCTCCGTTGTTGACTCCCAAGTGAGCCAACCCCTCAACCAATTGTGCAAGCCGCTGATTGGTTTCCTGGTGTCCCCTAACCACAATATCCAAAAGAAGCATCATTCAATCTGGTTCAACATGGTCCCTATCCACCCTTTCACCCCTATCACCCATATTTTTTGAGTTTGCTGATTTTGCTAAGTGAGTTTCAAAGTGTTGTTCTTCCTTCTCTAAAGGCCAATGCTCCTACAAATCCTCCTCTTGTTTCCTTAGTCTTTCAAGATATCTTCTTTCTTTGTCATTGATGCTCATGGAAGTCCATTACCCACTGGCTGGCTGGATTAATTGAAGCTCTGATACCACTATAATGGACACCCCTGATTTTTTTTTTTTGTAAAGATTTGTTTGCAAGTTTGTTTTCCAATGAAAGGTTTTGTTGATGTTTACTTTCAGATTGCATTCAGAACTTTTAAACAACCATTTAGCATGAAACCAAGCAACAAATCATATAGAAAATAGTGCTGATCATAACAAGTTAATATTTCAGACTTCATGGAACGTGTGCAAACATTTTACAATCAGATTTAAAGCATATTGCAGACCTGGTATAGTCGTCAAAACACAAAGTAGAATACTCAACTCTGATCCAATGCCCAACCCTCAAGCACAAGGGGCTAGGGCACTTGTTTGACCAATCTTCAAGCCTTCAAACCCCTCAAATTTTGCTCCAGTACTGTCAAACTCTTCACCAGCAAATTCCAATGCCCAAGATTGATGAAAAGGAGTCAACTAAATGCAATCTTCAGACCTGATACAAACCCAACATGCTTGAGATGAATGGTACAAACTCTTGGGAGGGGCGACCAGCATTTGAAAATCAGTTCTTTGCCAAACATGCCAAATGAACACTCATTTTGTGGAGATCAGCAATGAGGAGAACTCAGAAATAGTACCCAAAATGATACTTAGCAGTCCCACTGAGTTATGAGAAAACTTTTGCTTTCCAGTATCTCAGAGAAAGCACACCAGCACACTAAAGAGGCATCTAATGACTACCAAACTTGAACAACACTTGAAGAAAGCTCACATCACACCAAAAACCAAACACCCTTATCAGAAAATGAAATGTGCCAACCAATTTTTTCTTTGAATTATCACAACACAAACCAACAATACGCCAATTGATTAGTGTTAGCTTCAAAAGAACAATCAAATTGAATGCACTCAACGCCAAGAATGTGCACACAAGACCCGATGTGGGTGAGGTTGTTGATTTAAGATAGCTTCGGTCAGATATAAATGATGATTGCATTCATGCATCATCATCATTTATATTTAACCAAACTGTTCTTAAAATATAAAACCATCAAATAAGTTATTCGAATTTCAGATGATGATGATCGAAATTTGCAAATGGATAAAATCGGAATTCATATTAGATGATTGCTATTTGTTAAATACATGCATCTTAGTCTATGGATAACACCAAATGGTTTCGGTTGTTAAGGGAACCCGCGCGCCCAAGGGACACGTCCCATGAGCGGACGTGTCTCCACCTTGTGGAGACACGTCTCTCCTTGAGGCGTGTCTCCCTCATATAAATGGGACTTCATTCCCTTATTTGCAAGACATTGAAATTGATAAATGTTCTGCAATTAGCACATTTAATATAAAATAAATAAATCTGACTTAAAATTCTTGAATATAATTTCACACTTAGAATTTCCATAGGTCTTTTAGGCTCCAAGTTTGATAAGATTTGATTAACATTTACATGGTATCAGAGCCAAGTTGAGTGAATCCAAATCAAATCTAAATATCAGATTACTTAGGAAAATTCGTATTTTTAAATTGAATTCACATCACATTCTTCATAATGTCAAGTGTGATCAGATTTGAAGATCGTCTTGTAGGAGCAAACAACTTCACATCATGGAAATTTAGAATCATGATGATTCTTAAAGAGAATAAGTTACTCATTTGCGAGAGAAAACAAGAGGGAACCAGAGGATGATCCAGAGAAAACTCAATGGATTGAGAACAATGAAAAAGCCATGAAAATATTAGTAGATGCTGTTAGGGACCATATAGTACCCATTCTAGCAAAACATGAAACTGCATATCTAATGTTCAAATCCTTTGAGAGCACTGTTATACCCAAAATGAAATTTTTGGCATTCTGCTTAAATTGAGCTAGACAATGAAAAAATGCCATCAAAGGTATGTTTTAGGTCAAAACAAATATGAAGTCTTTGTGGGTTTCTGTCCAGGAACCTATGGTTAAAATTCTGAAAAAATAAAAATTAGGGTTTTACGCCCCTATTTTTAAGGAAACCCTTAAAAATAGGACCTTCCCGGAAATGATTGAAAATAATTTTGATAGGGTTAATTGCCTTCACGATCACATTGATCAAGTCAGAATTATCAAAATACATGTTTTACTCAGGTGGGTCTATTTCTATTTTTCAGGAACAAAGTTAGGAGCTCCGCAACCATTAATGGCAGATTGGCCAGTACTAGGTGTTGAAAGCTAAGCTTCAAGAACTCCAACGAAGAAGGTATGGAGGAAAAGGATGAAAATGATGCCATTCAACGAAGGAGATTCTCAAAACGGAAAAGCCCAAAATTTGGCTAACTCTGGAAGGTGCACGTTTTGCTACCAAGGCAAAACACAGTCTTAAGGTGAAAAAGGCACCCCTCTTGAAGAAAGGCGCCCTTGGATCTCAGAGGGAAAATGTAGTCATTTGGCATCTTCAACTCAGTCATCCTCTTCACTTTCATGCTGGCTCTACAACGAAACAATCAGCAAAATCATCTGATTTAGGGATCATTGACCAACCGTCAGCAAAGTATGGAGGATCCATCAGCAATGAAGATGCCAAAACAGAGAGCTTCAAGGTAAAAGCGCCCCTACTGGCCAGAGGCGCCCTCATTTACAAGCACCAGATGAATCCATAAGCAACAACTCTATACATAATATCTTTCCAGCTTCCTCCCAGCTACGTGATCAATCTGACAGCAGGTCCACAAGACATGCCAAATGATCACGAGTTGAGATCAAGCAGAAAAAACCAAAATTGAAGAACTGGAAAGACAAGCCAGAAAATGGATAAGGCATGGCTAAAAGCGCCCCTCTTGAGGAAAGGCGCCCTTTCTTGAGGGCATCTAGATTCAGTCAGAATCTTCACTGCTTCCCAAGATGACCTTCTTAGCTATGACCTGTCTCGTCAGTGGGACTATCAGCAATAACTTCCGACAAATCAATCATCTGATGGAGGAGGTCAAAGACTGGCAGTCCACAGCCAAGATAAAACCAAGCAAAAGCTAAAAGTGCCCCTGGCCAGCAGGGGCGCCCTTTAGTTTGAAGGACCTAAACCTGCTAGCTTCAACTGAGAAGTCAATCATCCTGAGCATGACTGAGTTGGCTACCCGATGCATCATCAAGAAGAGTCATTTGATTCATCTAAGCATCGAGGACGTCAGATCAAAGCAAAGAGGGTCTAAAAAGGTCAAAATGAAGAACACTCAATGAAAATTGACTAAGGCATTGTAAAAAACGCCCCTCTCAAGAAAAGGCGCCCTTCTTTCTGGAGGCCTAAACTCAGTTTTCTTAGTTAATCCCTCCCAGACACATCTCATCAAACTGATCCCACCTCAACAATAGAACTGCCAGCCACTGCCAGAGATCAATTAAGTAACTTGAATCAAAGATCAAACGGAGGCACTTCAACTTGCAAAAATGGGCAAAAATGATCGACTTCAAGGATGGACGCCTAAAAGAAGTCAAAGCAAAAGTGTTGACTTGAGTTAGCAAATTTAGAGCCAAAAAGAGGCCAAACACTCCACAATCAGTGGAAATCATCTTTTGGAACTCCAAATCAGGCCTAAATCATGAGTTGTCTTCCATACTTGATGGATCTTAACCCTAATCACCATATATTCATGCTAGGCGTCCCATTCCTCATTATTCTTTTTGCAGGTTGAAGGATAAAACATCAAATAGCTCCCAAGAACACGTTTTCAAGATCTGGCAGAGGTTTTGGACGGATCTTCAATATTTTTGAAGATTAGTGGCAGTAAAAGTATTCTTCCCTGGAGATTGCTACCAGAGACGCATTATTGCAAAGTGGCAGTTTATAACTTCCAATCCATCTTCTTTCTACTTCCTCTATTTCTGTCCATATTTCTTTGCATGTCACATGAAATGACAGATAATCACAGATTTGGCCAACTGGGTATGATCAGCACAACTTTTTCAATGAAACCCACATGTTGGATTTTTCCAGAAAAAGTAGCCCTGTTGCCCCCTATTTTTTAGGGTTTCCAAAAAAAGTCATAATTTTGAAAAACAGACAAACTGGGTTTGTGTAGCTCTGAAGCACGAACAAAACCCATGTGTTGGGATTTTCCGAGAAAAAACACTTTTTGGTGCCCCTACTGGCTTTGCCACCGAAGGGCTCTTGCATGTCAAAGAAAAACTCGTTTTTTCGAATTTCTGACGATTTGGGTCTGTTTAGAAAATCATTCTCAACAAAACCCATGTGTCAAAATTTTTCGTAAAAACTACCGCCGACAAGGCTATTCTTAGCAGTCCCAGAAAAGTTGTCCGAGTAGCATCAAGTGCATAGTCAATCTTAAAGGTTTTCAGAATGCAGTACTCTTAAGTACAATACAAGACCAAGACGATCTTATACCATGATTACCTGAAAACGACTGATACAGACTTATGGTAGAAAAATCCAGAGGTTAGTTTTGAAGACTTGGAGGGCATGAACCAGATTACATTGCAAAACATTGAAGAATCCGGTTTATTCCAAGCCGTGTCCATTCCGATCACCTTACAGAGCATTGAGCTTGTAACTGCTTGCACAAAGCATTACAACCCGACTACAAGAGAGATCCTGTCAGTGGACGAGAGGGTGATTTGCAGCTTGAAGCCGGTGGACATAGAGACTTGTTTTGCAATTCCACCATGCCCTACCAAGAAGGTCATATCAGTGACAGAATGCGAAAAGGCATTCGAGGCTTCGAAGGATAAGTGTTCGCTTATAATGGTTGAACATTGGTTGAAAACAAAGAGAACCAGCTTGCCCAGATTGGTTGGGAGAGGAGAATTCAAAGATGAGTACGGAGTGTTAATCACTCTACTCAGCAGAGTCACTGGGCAAGAGGAGGGGAAATCCTTCCAGCCGTGGATGTTCTACATTATTGGCAAAATAATCAGCAGGAAAGAACATTACGACTGGGCCTCTCTGATCAGTGACACACTCCACCAACAATTTACCGGGTTTCTAGAAGAGCACCGTTTCCACATGTGTTCCTACCTGGTCTACTTGATAGCCTTCCAAGGGGATTTCAAAACACTAAACACTGTGGGAACCCTGGGTGTGCAAAAGGTCTAAGAATACTTTCGTCGCCTTGAGTTCACTCTAGCAGAAAGGCACTTCAAGAAGATAAATGACCTTTTCACTATGCACACCGTGCATGAGCTAGACCATGAGATCGACGTTCGTATTTCACCAGTAGCTAAGGTAGCAATGGTGGACTGGGCGGATTGGTTCATCTGATTCCCCACTTTCACCTACATATGTGTGTATGGCTACAATGGCCACCCCGCCATGATGCCACGCTACCCCTCAGATAGGGTAGTGTTCATGGAATTCCTGAGGCAGTTGGCCGAGGTTCACTCTTACCTTCGCATAAACAAAATGTCTGCTGGAAACTTTCCTTTTCAGATGGGATTCGATAGATGTAGGACTACAGCCGATGCCAGGTTGATAAGCCAAGAAATAGTGAGATTTAATCTCAAGTACCTCATTGACAGGAGGCCATCCTATGACCCTAGAGGTATCTTCGCAGCACACCTTGAGCAAAGATCATCACATGAACCTTTCATGGAGGATTTTTGGGTCAACTGCAAGGATGAGTTCGAAGTGAGAAGAAGGAACTACATCAGATTCAAGCTCTCGTAGATTGCAGAATTCATGTCAGAGGACATCGAGGGCTTATCTGATGATGAAGAAGAAGTCATTCTTTTTTCCTTCTTTACAGGTCAAGTAGATGCACAACCACTCGGCAAAGTAGACTGGTATGTGAAAGATAGTACGTCTATTGAGGAAAGAATTGGTAGAGTAGTTCGACACAGTCAACTCTACCTTGACAGTAAAAAGACAAGGAAGGTAGTACTTCCCCGATCAGAGCCGCCAACGGTTCAGTTTATACTACCTTCCTCATCTAGGAAGAAACCCAGACAGAAGATGAGCTTTCTTCTAGAAGGAATGCGAATGTCAGGGAGCACATGGGGAAGAAGAGGAATTGCCAGCACAAGCCGGCAAGAGGTACTGGTGGAGATAGCCACCAATTTACCTGAAACAGTTGAGAACGCTGTAGCTACACCAAAGCCAGTGATTGAAATAATCGCTGCAAAGATGGAATCCATTGTAGAAGAACTTGTAGCAGAAGCGGTGCTTGTGATAGAAACAGAGCCACCGGCTTCACCACCATCACAGAGGTCGCAAAGTCCTATTGATTTAGACTTGCCACCATGAGGCATTGCCACGACACAGTCTCGTTATTCCAGCATTCAGGGGGCCTATGTTCCTCCTCCCAGTGATGCTAGCCAAGATTCTATTTGGCTGGAAAGCTCGCTTGGGAGGAAAAGGGAGAGACCTTCTTATCAACTTGACTTCTCTGAATTCCACCATGTCCGACAAGACATGCCGACAAAGAAGTTGAAGAAGCAGACACATGTAGAGAGGCATGCAGAGAACAAGGGAGACTACTGCCCCGCCTGAAGATAACGACATACATAATGTGAGAGTTCAGGATTTCACGCTTTCAAAGGTGAACCTTGGATAGACCACTCGACAGGTGGAGGCAGAAGTTCTTGGAATCGCCTCAACGAGTGTCAAAGAAAGGATGACAAAGGATGGACAAGACAAAGCAGCCTTGAAGGCTGAAATCCGTTAGCTAAAATTGTACATTTCTAGTTTGATACATGATACTCCCAACTCCTCGGCCTTGCCTCAAGGACTATTGGATCTCCCAGCTGAAAGAAACCATCATCAGTTGATTACATACGGCAAACACTTGAGACGTCAAGTAGATGAGTTTGTTGTCAAAGGATGGTGTGTGTTAGCAGAAGCATATCAGCTGAGAGACAGGGCACATGGACTTTGATCATAAATCTAGCGGTCAGACTTGAAAGCAACTCAAGAGAGGCCGAGAGAGGAGGCGATAGTTGCTGATCTGCGACAAGCATATGAATCAGTTACAACCATAGAGAACAAACACCATCTCTTTGAGTGGAAAGAACAGGTGGCATACAAGGTGAGAGCCTACGATGCCAATTCAGTGGAGCTGATTGACTATAGACGCTTTGCCGCCAATATTATCAACTTCGCAAGAACGTTGGTAATATCCTTCTCTGAGTTAGAATATCAACGAGAAGGAGGAGAATATGTTGAGCTTGAAACGATACAGACATGGTTCCAAGATGTCATCCGATCTTCATTCCTTGAAGATCCCAATGGTTGCAAATTAGCCAAAATTGCAGCCATATCTATCCAGTTAGATGAAGCAACTGGCCAATGCATAAACTATTAGCAGCGGCTTACGACGAGTGAAGAAATGCTTAGACGCCACATAGTCACCTTGAAAAGCATTAATTGCCCGAGGGCCGAAGAGGTCAATGACTGGATAGAGACTTTGTTGACCAGTGGTGAAGAGGTGTAAAACACCAAGGAAGGACGTCCTACCCTCCAAATAGCATTAATTATGACTGAAGTCAACTTGATGCCCCTTTCCAAGTTGACTCCAGATCTCCACAGATCATGCATGTCAGATCCCACTGATCTAGGATCTCTATTTGACTCCCATGATTTGTGGATCTCAGATCTCCTCAAAAGGTGGATGTCTATTTGGAGACACATTTGTAATTGTAAGTTCACTTTTAGTTAGGTATCAGTCAACTGGGTAGACTTCCAGTTTGACTTTTGTTTAGTTTCAGTTAACTGAAGTAGATTTCCAGTTAACTGTTTGCTCACCTACTTTTAGACATAGAAATAAAATCTTGCTGATTGGCAAGAACTGTTTGTTAACTCAAGGAGATTTTAGGGTTGCCTACTCCTTTGAGTTTCTATAAATAAGAGCCTTAGGTTCTTTATTTATTTTTAACCTTTATTTGCTAAGCAAAATTGCTGCGCCGTTGTTGCCAGAGTTAGCTTGTTTATATTTGTTCACTCTTGGATGAGAGTTCGTTGGTTGATCGCAATTGTGCATGATTTCGTGCATTTGCTGTCCTGACTTTTGTAATTCTTTGGAGAAGCTTGAAGAAATAAATCAGATGGCGCATGCTTGCTTGATCTAAACACTTGAGTCTATTCATAGTCTTGTTTTCAAATAGTGTATTGTTTCAATCTCCTCCTTGGACAGGTGTCGTCGCCTCCTTGGATATTTTGTCATCGATCATTATCATATGATGTTGTTTAATGATTTGTCTTGCAGCCTAGACTTTGGATAGGTGTCGTCACCTCCTCGGGAATCCCGTTAGATGGGCCATCGTTCCTTGTTGTTTCCAGTGAGCTATTTCGAAGCCTACACCTCGAACAGGGGTTCCTCCTCCTTGGCAAGTCTCAGATCCAGTTTACCGTAAGAGAGTGTTTGCTTGTATTGAGCCCTATCTTGGTATATATCCGAAGGTTCAGAGCCTCGGCCATATTCCATTGAGACGGAGGATTCAAGTGATCCAACCAATCCATTTCGCTCCTATGCCCTCATGCTCTGTTTATCTTGGGGAGGTAGGATAGTTTAGAAGCTTAGTTAGTCATAGTTAAGATCTGCGGAAACCAGAGAAAAAGGTTAGCTACGACGCATTATGTTTATGCACCCTTGTGTCCTACTGCTGAGTAAAAAAGATAGGAACCTTAGTACACCCCTTTTTTACAGTAGAAAATCAGCAAAGAGAGAAATTCCTCTCTATAATCTGAAGAGCATGTACTAACACACTTGCAATAGCTGTCCGTTTCCAATAAGCACTCTAGAGGTGCTAATTGAAACGCCAACAAGCACCTATGAGATAAACAACACCAGTAGGACTCTTGCATTAAAGAGGCAAATCAACAATGTCCAAATAAACGAAGGAGAAACTATTAATGCATATTTCATGAGGATCATTGAACTGAGGGATCAATTATCTACAATAGGATATCAAATTGATAGCAAAGAGTTAACACTAATTGCACTAGGAGGCCTATTGTAATGTCCTCATTTTTAGCTCTACACTTTCCAGTGATTGATAGCCTATTCTCGGATGCCCGTAGGCTAGTCGGTGGCAAAATTAGGGTTTCCATTTTAGAGGAGGTTTTGAAGGCTTGCATGCGAGATTTTCTGATGCATGTCTGGTGGAGCTTTCTAGGTTTTTGGAGAGCTTCGAGATGTGGTAACATGCATGACGAGATGTCGACTTGCAATTTTGGTTGTTCCTTGGCTATTTTGGAGGTTTGCATATTGGAGTTTTACAATTCTGATTCTGGATTCCTTCTGGGTTTTCAGAGAGCTACGCAGTGGTGTGACATGCAATTGAATCAGAGAACTTTTTTGGACTTCCTATTTTTAGTAAGTACGATGACTGCTTGGATTGTGGTTAAAATGAGTTTGGAACAACTTACTATTTTTAGCAGTATGCTATTTTTAGTAAGTTCTACTTTTAGCAGTGCTATTTTTAGCAAGGTTTTTGCAATTCAGTTCTGTGGCTATATCTGGCAGGTCGGTTTGAGCAGTTTGGTCTCCAACACCCTTGGTGCTATTTTTGGTAGTGCTATTTTTAGCAACAGTTCACTAGTTTAGTGCAAAGGCTATTTTTGGCAGGTGTTCAACAGTTTGATACTATGGCTATATCTAGCAAGGAAGTATATTCTGTTTGGTCTCCAACTTTTGAGGTATTTAATTTGTCAAGTTAAATATTTGAGGAGATAATGTTTTAAGTGAAAAGAATTCCTTTGCAATAATGGATGACTTCATAAAGGAAATTATTTAAGTGATTTATAATGTTTATTTTCATTTAACTTATGGGATGCCAATATTATACTTTATTTGAATTTTATAAAGTATATTGCCTTCATGAAAAAGGGATGCTTTAGAGAAGATATTTGGATAATTATAAAGTATTTTCCTCATATGCTTTTGGACACCTAAGTGAAAGAGGTAATGAAATACAAATTATAGTTTATTGAAGGTAAATGTGGATTTGACCTTAGGCGCCCTAATTGGAGGGAAAAGGAATTCGAATTTGGGAAGAAGTTATAAATATGAGACTTGGCCTTCATTTGCAGTTATCTATTGTTTATCTTAAAGAAATGTTGCTGAAATGGTTTCAGACTTATTGCTTCGAGGAATGCATACCTCCAAGCTTATCAGTTTCGTACTTGAGAGATAGTACCTAGCTATTGAGACCGCTTCTTCAATCCAGAGGTTGCAGATTGAGCTTCAAGTTGGTTTTTGAGTGATATTTCATATTTTGGAGTTGCTGGTTCGGTGCTTGGCTGAAGCACATTTTTACTCGTTGCTCCGCACTCGATCTTTTGTTGATTCTGGGTATTGAGCCTATGCTTCAGTCTACCTTAGGCGCCTCTTCTTGCAAAGTTTCAGAATTCTTGGTGGGCTCTTGGTTTTTATCTTGCTGGTCGACTTCTCCTAAGTCATACTTTTGCCTGGGAAGTGCTGGAAAGTTTTAGAAAAATAAACAACTCCAGTTTGTTGCAGTCTCTCGGTTCTATCTTGGTCGCCCTTCTCTTATGCTTCATTTGCACTTGGTTTGACGTCATTCGGAGGTGTTTTGATGAAGTTATAGGCGTTTTGGTGATTCGAGAGGTTGTTGGTGGTACATCCCTTACTTTGAAACAATGAATCTGGTTATGTAACTTTATTTTTAGGATGCAGAGTTAGTTGCAAGTAACTATTTTCATGTGAATGTGAAGTCGTGAATAAAATAGATGTTTTTATTATCGTAACTGTAAGTTAGCGATCTTTTTATGTGCAAGTGAATTTATTGTTCACATGGAATTGAATGTGTTCATGAGATTATATTTAAAGGCATATTTATGAAGCCGTTGGGAACAATCTAACCATAGTACCTGTCAGTGGATGCAGGATAAACGACATCGCGACGAAAAAGGAGATGTCATCAGGGAGAGGTAGTGGTTAACAGAGGATCGAAAATTGTCATTGTCATCTCGGCTTGAGCCGGTGTAAGACAAGGAATCGAAATTATAGCTTGGCTATTAATATTTAATATAACTATTTATTAAATAAGCCAATTTAAATAATATATAAATCTATAATCATCTTCAAAAGGAGGATGCAATAGTTAATAAATATTAAATTAAAATAATAGTTATAATTAAAAGTATTTAATTATAATCTCTTGAAAGTCGAGCGAACCCTTCTTGGTATATTTATATTTATTTTTGCAAGTGATAATTAAATATTAAATTAAAAATAAGAGATATTAAGTTAAAAGTCTTTGTTTTAAAATTTGCAAACCTTTGAAGGACGTAAAATTGAAAATTAAATGGATTAAATGGGGAAGTCGGTGTTATGGTGAAAATGCCATCTGCTTGCCACTCCCGCATAATGGAAACGCCCAAGATCATGGGTAGTGGAAGGGATTCTTGGCGTAAAGTTTTGATGCCATCTTTGGAGTCTTCGGTTCCTTATGTTCAGGGGAGTGTGTTCGGTGGTACTGGCATTCTTGTTGAAGCTCATACCTTAAGCTGGTTCGCTCCATAGGTTTCACCGATCATTCATCTCATGCATCTGCCGCTGATTACCTTCACCCATTCTAATTCTTGGGGAGCTCTGAAAATAATCGCATCCTAACATTCTTCCTTCTTCCTTAGAGTCGAGCTTCACATCAATTTAACTCATCTCCCGTTGGGCCAAGAAGATTCTTTAGTCCATCCAATCTATTTGCTCGGGATTGAAAATCTCTGGAGGGTGCAAATGGAAAGAGTTTTCCGTGGTTGAGTTCTTGGTTAGCGCTGTTGCAGGGTCTGTTGTCAATCCATATCACTTGGGGATTCTTAGTGGCTCCTTCGGGCTTCGAGTCATTTATTCAGGCACGTATGATAGTAACTTTCATGATTTTCCATCTTCGATAGCAAATAATAGTAACTATAAAAGAAACTTGAAACCAAGTGCTTGATCCGATGGAACTAGTTTTAAATGCAATTTTGTAGATGGATTCTTCTCTGGTTAGAATGTATAGTCAAGTCGAATCTGTTCATCTTTTCTTGACTGACCACCATTATAGTCGAGCTGCATTCAATTTTGCACTGGCATATCTTTATACGGGAACCCGAATCAGGGCTGTAATGTTCTCCTCTTATAATTGCACTTAGTCAATCCGAATAAGGAACTTCAATTTCTAATCTTTATTTCTGTAGCTTATGTGAACTTCTTCGAATTTAATCAGAGCAAAACTAGTCTTTCTTTTGGGTCTAGGGTGAGTGAGAATCAAATATGAATAGCTTGAACTGTGTGTAGCTGAACTGTTCACCCTTGATGTAAGAAGGAATAAGCTCAAGTTTTTTGGTTAAGAAATTCAGATTTGAACCTTTAGAGTCTTTCCTCATCTCTGTTGATCGGAATGAACTTCTCCTGAATTGTAACCCTGTGGCAAGATGAACTGGAAATGCGAATATATTGGATATAGTGAAAACTTAACTGGACTTTATAATTTAAACCTTGAGACCTAATATGAGGTTGAAGGATACGGTCTAGAAGACCACCTAATCGAGCAGGCCGTTTTGGTTCATAAGTGCTCAATGAAAACAACTTAATCTTAAAAGAATATGTTTTCCTAATCAGATAATTGTGGTGTCAAATCCTTCATGGTTAAGATATAACCTTGAACTAAAAATGGACCCCAGCAAGTTATATATATATCAATAAACCCTAAGGTTAAGTTTATCCTCGATCCAAGAGAATATTGATAACCCAACCAAAGGAGGCACTAAATAAGAAACTGGATTTAAGGTTGTCATGCTGAGTGAGGGTGAGAGTGCTGACGGCATAGGAGTGCCTGTTAAATATTAAATCCTTGGCCAAGGTACGATGCTAGATTCAACATCTGTCAGCTATCAAGCACCAGATATACACTGATCAAAGTCGCCTTTCTAGTTGGGAGGTACCCTTAGTAAGGTCGATCAGGAGGTATAGGTCCTTGACACCAGGCTCAAAGGCATGATGATGATGATGATAAAAAGAGATCCTTGTTGATTACCCTCGTGAAGGGACGGGTTCCTTCAATTGAAGGAACACGGGAGACCAGTAGGTCTTCGGTTGGGCGGTAAAGCCCTTGATGATATCTTCCTTTTTCCTTGATGACTGAGTCAGGATCAAGTGCTTCAACTTCTTAACTGTAAACTCTGGAAACCCTATTCTCTCACTTAAAGCATTTGCAATGATTACTTAGTGTAAAATGATCAGTTGTAATTTAATTTTGGAATCATTGAAAAGTTAGTTCATTTCGTTATATTTCTGTTATTAAATTCAGAAAATGCTCTTTCCAGTTAATTCAGGTAGTCATTCCTTTCCAACAGAACTAAAGTTTGAAAATAGTTGTAAACTGAATGTTATGTAAATTTCTTGAAGTTCTTACCTTTTAAATGAAAAGTGGAAACCCTAGTTTGACAGTTATTTAGTTATTGTTCTTCTGTGAATTGGTTGGGTGGAAGCCGTTAGTTTTTTTTTGTTAACTCAGTTGAAATCGAAATCTTAGATGTTAGTTGAAACTTAAATTGGTAGTTAATTTCAGAAGATGTGTTTGTATTGTTACAGTTGGTATGAATTTCTGATTGCTGCAATTTTTATATCAGACTTGATATTTTAGTCCTTTTAACTATATTTCATATGCTGGATAGCTTGTACTTGTTTGGAGTTCATTTCCTAACATTCTAGAGTTCATTGGTTATCTATATCTCATTGTATTTGCAGATTGTTCATCATATTGTAATGTTGAATCAGCAGTACTGATCAACTCTTTACTTTCTGCACTTTACATTTTGTATCCCTACTTTAGTGGAAGAGACTGGCTTTGCCGTCTATTTACTTTTCAGTATTTACTTTCCTGTACCGCCCATTGAAAAATAGAAGGGGTCGGCTAGCTGCCCAAAGATTTACTTTCAGTACTTTGTAATTCACTCTCGCTGAAAAGTGGTTGAGTTGCATTTCTCATATTGCTGATCAGCTGAGCCATCAATACACTCCCGTTGAATAAGTAGTTGAGTTCCATATTTACTCTCAGCAGTGTAATTTCAATTCTAGTCCTCCCGTAGAATAAGTGGTTGAGTTGATTGTTATTTCCTCTCATTGTACTTTCCTACAGTTATGATTTTAAGCTAACGATCCCCTTTCAAGTATGCTCTCACCTTGCCCATACTGGGATTTGGGTTGATCAGAAAGAGAAAGGGTTTCATTCAGTTGGTTTATGGTTTCACTAATGTTAATGGGTGAAATTAATGTGTTAAAAAAATTGAAAAAATTGGCTAGCACATTTCACCTACCAAACTCATGGGAGTCATTTGTTCAAGGAATAAGTGCAAGATCTAAACTCCCCAAGTTTGATAGGCTAAGAACAGACTACCTACAAGAGGAAACAAGACTCTCAACAAAAGAAAACAAACAAAAGAACATAGATGAAGACATTCATGTGCTCAACACAACATCTAACAAAAAGGGTAAGAAAAACTCTTACGGGAAAGGATCATTTAAGAGAAAGAGAAATTCCTATGGAAAAGGATCATCCAAGAAGAGGAAAGACATCTCTGAAGTACAATGTTTTAGATGTGATTAATATGGGCACTATGCAATGAAGTGCCCTGACAAATCAAAACAACAAGCATCCTTTGCTAAAGTAGGCAAGTCAAATTCAGACCATGAATCTGAGAAATTTGTATTCTATTCAGTCCTATCAAGTCAAGTATCTAACAATACCAACAATTGGGTAATTGATAGTGGTTCTTCAAGGCACATCACAAGGTTCAGAGAACACTTGGACACTATGACTGAAGAGACTGATGAAGAAGTAACCATTGGGGATGATTTTGCACACCCTGTAAAGGGGGTTGGAACTTGCTCCATCAAATTGAAATCTGGTCTCTCCCTTCAACTCACTGGAGTTTTATTTGTACCTGGAATAAAGAGAAATCTAATATCCATCTCTGCTCTTGAAGACAATGGATATAGGGTTATCTTCATGGATGGGAAAGTTCTGACATGGCCTAAGAACTCAACTATAAAGAAAGCTCAAACCATAGGTATAAGACAAGGTTATCTTTATAAACTATGCACTGAAGTCAAGCAAGCCCTTACCCTTGATACCTCTGATTCAAATGAAATTTGGCATAGAAGATTAGGACACCTTCATTTCCGTGCCCTACCCTCTGTGGAAAAACTTGTAACAAGATTACCTAAGTTAAAACCAACTCATGAAGGAACTTTTAAAGGTTGTGCTCTAGGAAAGAATACAAAGGGATCATTTCACAAGAGCTTGAGTAAAACCCAAAGTGTGTTAGAACTGGTTCACTTTGATTTATGTGGACCCATGTCTGTACCCTCCAAGGTAGGCTTCCTATACTATGTCATATTTACAGACGACTTCTCTAGGAAGACTTGGATTTATTTTCTTAAGTGTAAAGAGCCAATAGAAATCCTTAAAAGGTTTAAGGAGTTCAAAGCTCTTACTGAAAAATTCTCTGGGAAGAAAATGAAAATCCTAAGGATAGACAATGGAAAAGAATACACCTCTGAAATCTTTAAGGAATTCTGCATGAATGTTGGGATTAAGAGGGAGTTTACAGTAGCTTACAACCTTCAACAGAATGGTGTTGCTGAAAGCAAAAATAGAACCATTGTAGAAGCTGCAAAAGGAATGTTGCTTGATGAGAACATAGAAACCTCCTTCTGAGCAGAAGCTTCTAAAATTGCTGCCTACATTCAAAATAGATGTCCACATTCTCATCTAGATAACAAAACTCTTGAAGAAGCTTTTACCGGCATAAAACTTGATATTAGTCATTTTAGGATTTTTGGTTGCCCTATCTATATTCATGTGCCTAAAGAGAAGAGATTCAAACTAGAACCTTTCGGAAAGAAAGGGGTATTTCTGGGATATAGTGAAACCTCCAAGGCCTACATGATATTCATACCCGGGCAGAAACAAATTGCATTGAGCAGAGATGTCATCTTTGAAGAAGACATTGCATTCAAAAGGGCAAGAAGTTCTAGTGAGATAGAAACTTATTCCCCTAGAGTATTAGAAGTGGAACCTGCTCCTGAGATTCAGAGGGAGTAGCCTGAGGAAATGTCAAATGAACTTCAATCTACTTTAGATGAGAATCCAAATGACAATGGGAGAAAGAGGCCACTTTGGGCTAGAAAGATGACCAAAGAAGCCGAGAATCATGCAATACCCAAAGGAACTGTTGACGTGTGTTTTATGACCACACCAACACAAAATAAAATGTCCAACGGTCACTCTATTCTCTCTTGATCAAAGTATTCCGCATGCTAAGATCGTGTGAAAGATCATGCGTTCAACTCCAAGGTTCCTTATATCACGAATAGACTCAGTTGGTTGATGTGAATATGTTGGGTATTCCAAGGGGACTTACGTGAGCAGTGTTGTGACCTTTTTCACACATCACCCCATCAAGATGGGGACCCCCTAAATTTTGCTCCATTCTGGTCTTTTGGCTTTGGTTTGCTCTCTCTCTGGTCTCTGGTCCTTCCGGGGATGTCCTGTCGTTTGACCCAGGTTAAAGTATTGGTTAAGTCTGTGTAATTAGGGTTTTCATCCTTCAGGCTTATTAAAGGTCAAAGTGAGTTATAAAATTGAAATCCAAGCTCAGTACAGCAGTCAGAAGGCTTCCAGCAGAGTCCCCCTAAATTTTCACTGTATTCCGGCAACTTACTATTTTTAGTAAGTATTCAATTTGGGACTATTTTATTGAGATTTTGGAATTTGTCAGTTCCACTGCATCCGGGTAACATCAAGCTGCCTACACGTAAATTTTGAGCCAGATCGGACGACTTGCTATTTTTGGCAGTTCAGGCTTCAAGAGCCATTTTCAGGGTTTCCACATGAGCTTTTCAGATGCATGTCTGGAGAATCCTTCTGGGTTTTCCAAAACCTTCGCAGTGATGTAATATGCAAACCGAGACGATCACTTTCAAGTTCAGCCTTCGGAGGCTATTTTTAGGGTTCGCATGCAGTGTTTTTCAACGCATGTCGGGTTTTTCCTTCTGGGTTTTTCAAGAGCTTCGCAACGGTGTGACATGCAAGCGGAGAAGATCGAGTTTTGAGGACTTACTATTTTTAGCCAGTGCATGCATGCAGACCAGTTTTCTGGGTTTTTCTGGGTTTCTTGAGATCCCACGAGCAATATGACATGCAAAACCATCCGGTAGTGGATGAGTCACTTTTCAGGCAGTTTCTATTTTTAGCAGGTACACTCTGGCAGCCGCCCCCAACACTCCAGTTCAGCAAACAGAACGACATGCAGAAGGAACGAAGTCAAACGGAGACCGTTCGGGATACATACAAGTCAAATTAGGGTTTCCACTTTTATAGGGGGTGAAATCCAGAAGTTGTCAAAACGAAGTACCTCACCAACATCAACACACTTCAAGGTACCTGCTGGCAAAATTTGAGCAAAATCGGAGAACTTACTATTTTTAGTAAGTCAGGGCACGGCTATAAATAGCAGGTTTGCACCCGAGGTTGGCATCAGAGTGACACTCAAGCTATCAAGATCAACCGTTGCAACTTTCAGGCAAAACGGAGCTACTGAAGTCAAAAAGTCAAAACTTACTATAAATAGCAGGTGGCTATAAATAGCAGGTCAGGGCAGAGGACTGGCAAAACAGGTTCACAAGGTGAAGAAGATCATATGATGAAATTTTCAGGCAAAACGGAGCCTTAGAGGTTGAAAATCAAGGGACTTGCTAAAAATAGCACAACTTGCTAAAAATAGAATGCAAAAGCAATAGCAAGCAGAGACATGAAAATTTTCTAAGTATGGGAAAATGAAAGCAAGAGCTCTAAAAGGCGCCCACCTCAAGAATGAAATCTGGAAATTTTCTAAGTACAAAATTCAAAGTTGAGCAGAGAAAATGCGCCCACCTTCAAGGTTGATAACTTTAAAATTTTCTAAGTATGAAACGGAAGTGGCACCCCTCAAATGCGCCCTCACCCTCAAGTTGAGAAGAGTTCAAAAGTTTCTAAGGCATGAAACAAAAGTGGCCTACCACAAATGCGCCCACCTTCAAGAGAGAGTTCAAAAGTTTCTAAGTGTTAAAACAAAAGCTCATGGGTCAAAAGGCGCCCAAGGGGTCAAGAGGGTGAAAATTCTACTAAGGCAAAAACGAAAGTTCAACTAAGGAAATGTGCCCAAGCTCCTCCCTCATATGCGCCCAAGGTTCTTGGAGCCTAAAAAAAAAAAAACGCCTAAGTGTGAGGAAATGGAAGCTTGCCTATCAAAATGCGCCCTCAAGTGTGTGAGAAAGCAGCTAAGGCATGGAAATGAAAGCTTGCCTATGTATTTGCGCCCAAGGAGGATGTGAAGGTAAAAACGCCTAAGTGTGAGAAAGCAAAAGCTCACCCTAGCAAATGCGCCCAAGCTAAATCAAGGAGGGATGAGAAACTTGGAATTGTCTAAGTCACAAAACGAAAGTAGCCATGGCAAAATGCGCCCTCAAGGTAAATGGGAAGGCTTAAAAGTTTCCAAGTGTAAAAAATAAAAGTGGACTATGTTAAATACGCCCTCAAGGCAAGCCAGGATGAATTTATAAAAAAAAAATTTCTAAGTCTGGAAAACAAAAGCCCACCATGCTAAATGCGCCCATCTCCAGCAAGGTCTTGAGAACGCCTAAGTGTTTGAAAACAAAAGCTAGCACATACAAATGCGCCCTCAAGAAGGATAAAAGGTGAAAAATAAACTAAGGCATGGAACAAAAAGTGGACCCTCCACAATGCGCCCACCTCAAGTGATAGAGCCTTGAAAATGTCTAAGACATGGAAATTTAAAATTGAATGAGAAAGAAATATGCCCAAGGAGTGAGGATTCAAATTTATTTCTAAGTATGTGGGCGAGGGGTGTATAAGAAAAATAATACCAAGAGGTCAAGTACGCCAGAGTTAGAAAATGTCAAGAATTAATTTCATTTCATTTTTTTTCTAAGTGGGATAAATATTTCACCAGAGAAAATACGCCCTTGGCATGGAAGGATGATTTGATGAATTTTAAAATTTTCCAAAGGCGGTTGAAGGTTGACGAATATTTTTCAAGGGGAAGATTTAATATTGATGAATATTTTCCATGGGTCAAATGGAAAATTAAATGAACCTCTTTAAACGGCACCCGTGAATTGACATAATTTTAAAATTAATTTCCTAAGGGAAATTTTAATATTTTCAGAGGAATTTCGTTTTGCCTAGATTATTTTCCTAACGGAAATTAAATCTCAGAGGATGAATTATTTCGAGCAGGCAAATAATTTTTAATCACCCGGAGTTGAACATTTTAATGAGAGAATTTAAAATGTCTAAGGCAAATTTTATGAAATCGAGGATTTAAATGACAGACATTTTAAAAGTTGGAAATAAATTTACAACTCCCACGAAATTTTTCGAGTTGAATTTATTTAAACACTGCGAGATTTTAAAATGGAATTTTAAATCAAGTCAAGTGATTTTTTTTTCTCGCGAGTTGTTTAAATCGCCAAGAGTTAACTGGCAGACTAAGAGGAAGAATTCGAATTTTTACAAGGAAGGAATCATTATTAATGGCAACTGCCATAATGACCGGCTGACGACTAGCCCACTACTGCGCTTGAATTAGAAGATTCCGAACGAAGAGAGTGGAAAATTGATGAAGGTGCTAAAAATAGCCCAAACACTACTCAGCAAGATTCCTCGCAAAGAGTTATTTAAACAACAGTCTCTTCTCTCATTTCTCCTCACCTTTTTTTTTGAAGTTGAAGTTGCTGAAGAAGTTCTTGAAATATTTTCGAAGTTGTTGAGGAGAGAATTCCTTTGAAAGTTTATTTTATTTCGGAGTGTTGAGTTGTTGAAAGTGCGAAGTTGCTGAAGAAATTTCTATTTGCCGAAGAGCTGAGAGCTTGTTGCTGCAATTTCGAAGATTGAAGTTGTTTTCCAGAGCTGCTGGAGGTTTATTTTCGAAAGTACTGCAAAGTGCTTGCTGCAGATTTTACTTATGCAAGCTGCTAGAAGTTGAGAGTTGCTGAGGTTGACGAAGTCGAAACAAAGGATTTAATTCATTTTGCGCTGAGAAATTATCCACATTGTTGAAAGTTGGTAGTTGGCTGCAATTTTCTTCGCTAGTCGAAAGTGCAATCGTTGAAAGCTTCTTTATAAGCTTGAAGTTTTTTTATACAGTACGAGGTTTGGAGTTAGTAATTTATGCTGAGAGTTTTTATTTTCAAAAAGCTAACTCCACGTTCGCAGTCGTCTCGGAGGTTACTTCATTTTATTTAAAAAATCTGCAGCCTAGCTTATTGCTATTCTATTTTATTTTGCAGATGGCCGGAGCAAAGGATGTTGCAGGAACAAGCAGAGCCGCAGGCAGAGCTGCAAACACTGAAGTAGGCAAGGCTAGCTCATCCCGACAGGCAATGATTAAAAGGCTCGCTAAGCCATTTCTCCCAAAGTCAGCAATAGTTTCAAAGTCGGCGGGATTAAATGACACCAACCTTGGTTCATTTAATCTAAATGCACTCAAATCGAGGATGTTCGGGCTAGGGGGCCATCAACCATCAATCACGACACATAATATAATGAAGAGTGGAATCTACGCAGCTGCTGGTTTCCGCCAGCAATTCAGTGTCCGGAGCTAATTATGGAGTGCGCCAATCACTACAAGCCAGAACGTAGGACGATTGTCTCTCCGGATGGTAAACTGCTCGCCAAGTTCACAACCGGATGCCATCGGAGAGGCATTTGGGATTCCGACTGCTGAGGAGATGTTATACAGGACGCAGCAAGGGCAGATTCAGCTAAAGTGAGGAAAGCAATGGGCAACATCTTGGGGGGAGTCCTCAATACATTAGAAGCCATATTTGCTAGAAAGTTGGTCCCAGAGGAGATAACTGCTGATGGCTTGAAAAGTAGACTGCCTCCATTCTTCTCAGCTGGGAGGTCACTTGTCTTGGATGACTTTGAGAATGTCTCCACGTTCTCTAGTATAATTCAGCATACCTAGGACGCCTTAGTGACATGGAGGAAATCTTACACCAGATACGGACAGACGGTAGCAGTCTTGGAGTTCCAGCTCAACCATATTCCACCGATCTCTGCACAGGAGGTTGAAGCAGTATTGGCCCGGTTGATCGAGTTTGCTATCCGGGAGAAGGCCAGTGGGAACGCTCTCATAGATGAGGATATTCTTGATGGTGGTAGTGGGCATTAATTGCTCATTATGATTCCTGCAGGGGAGTGGAGAATATTCTGTGCATTCATTGCCCACTCCTCTCTGTGGCGGTTTTTAGGGCAGAAACCCTAATTAGGGCATAGGTGGCTCAATCTGAGCCCTTCATTGTAATTCGATCTAAACCGTCCACTGAATTGGACTTATTATAAAAGGGGCATCCCCCCTCATTTGTAACAATATTAGATAGAGATTAGAATTGGAATTGGATCAGAGCTAGAGAGTAGAAGGCATATAGCATTTAGCTTAGGAGTTAGTTTAGATTGAGGAGGAAAGGAAGTTTTCCCATTGAGGACTTTGTAAGAAGTTGTTGTGAACACTCTCATAATATAAAGATTTATCATTGTTTGGTGGTTCTATCTTCTATTGTGAGTAGCTAGCAAGGCTTGTTCGTCTTTCCAATTCAAGTGGATAGAGTAGAGTAGACTTTGTTTATGCAAGTAGTTGTTAATTGTGGAGTGTGGCGTTGTGATTTGAGCATATCTTCTTTCATCCATACCACTAGTAGGCTTACTGATGGTAAGTTCGCCTTGCGTGGTCAACTGGAGTATCAACACTTAACTTCAATTGTGGTTCATATGTTTGTATGCGTCGTATTGACGGTATGAACATGTTGCGTCATAGTTTGAACACTTTTCTCATCCTTTGAAGATTGCACCAACTTTGTCGGAGTTGTTCGAAAGGAGACAAAGCAAAGTTTGGTTTGAAGATTGTTTAAGTCGATCCTCGTCCTCCACCCTTTAGAAGTAGATTTGTAGAATCCCTATCCCTATCCCCTTTAAATTCTGCATTTTCCGAGTCAGTCTAGATACCAGAACAATATTGCCAAATCATTCATGTCCTAATTGCTTCACAGAGTCGAACAACTACGTAAGTCCCCTTGAAATAACCAGCAAAACACATCAACCAACTGAGTCTATTCGCGATAAAAGGAACCTTGGAGTCGAACACATGAACTTTCAAGCAATCTTAGCATGTGGGACACTTTGATCAAGAGAGAATAGAGTGACCGTTGGACAACTTTATTCTGTGCTGGCGTTGTCATAAAAAGCACGTCAACAAGTAGCTCATTCAAAAGAAAGGATTTTCAAATTTCGGGAGATTTGCCAATGAAGCTCGAGTTCTTAAACTAACCAGATAATGCTGAATGTAAAAGGATGGAAGGATTGGAGATGCTACCATCTACTCTAAATGTGGAACGAGAAGATCAATTCTTGCAAATTTCAAACCAAGCTCTGCTTTGCCTCACTTAGGACAGCTTTCGTAGAACCAGTGCAATCTTCAAAGGAAAATGAAGGATGTTCAAACTATGACCCGACATGCAAATACCATCACAATGATGCATACTAACACATGAATCATAATTGAAGTGAAGTGTGTAAATACTCCAGTTGACCACGCAAGGCGAACCCACCATCAGTGAGCCCACTAGTGGTATGAATAAGCAAAGCTTGTTCAAATTAAACGCCATATTCCACAACTACCAACTATTTGCATGAAATAAAATCTACTTTACTCTATCTACTTGAGTCGGAAAGACGAAAAAGCTTTGCTAGCTACTCACAATAAAAGAAGGAATCACCAATCAATGAAAATTCTTTATATCATGAGAGTGTTCACAACAACTTCTTACAAAGTCCTCAAAGGGAAAACTTCCTTTCCTCTTCAATCTAATCTATGCAATCTATGCTATGCTACTTCTATTCTAACTTCTATCTTCTTAACTCTTTGATATCCTAGTCTAATCTAACATATTACAAATGAGGGGGAATGCCCCTTTTATAGTTGGCCCAGTCCAACGGACAACTTAGATTCAATTACAAAGGGCTCAGATTGAGCCATATATGCCCTAAAAAACGCCACAGAGAGGGGTGGGGTAATAAATGAACAGAATATTCTCCACTCCTCTGCAAGAACCACTATGAGCAATTAATGCCCACCATCATCAACAGATTCTCGTCCAAAAACGTGTTCCCATTGTCTGCCTACCAATTCTATTGCGCCAGGAGGAGGCAAGCGCACAACAACACTCGGTTCAAATCCTCCTTGCAAAAAGTTCTTCGTTAAGTCCTGTTGACGTGTGTTTTATGACAACACCAACACAGAATAAAATGTGCAACGGTCACTCTATTCTCTTTTGATCAAAGTGTTCCACATGCTAAGATTGCGTGAAAGTTCATGCGTTCGACTCCAAGGTTCATTTAATGCGAATAGACTCAGTTGGTTGATGTGAATATGTTGGGTATTCCAAGGGGACTTACGTAATTGTTCAACTTTATATGCTCAAGCAAATGAAGGATTTTGACTATGATGCTCTGGTATTTGAATGGATTGGGAAATACTGAATTTAAAGGAGGTAGGGATAGGAATTCTACAATCTATTTCTACTGGTGGAATGCAAGGATTAGCTCTGATAGTCTTCAAACCAAACTTCATTTCGTCTCCCCTTCGGACAACTCTGACAAAGCTGGTGCAATCTTCAAAGGATGGATGAGATGTTCAAATTGAGATTCACCATGCGCACCCCTTCACAACGAAGCAAGTGGGCACACTAAACACAATCGAAGTTAAGTGCTGAGATTCCAGTTGACCAAGTAGGAGCAGACTTACCATCAGCAAGTCCACCAGTGGTATGGATACGGGAAGATATGCCCAAACTAATGTCACATTCCACAATTAACTCCACTTGCATGAAAACAAATCTACTTTACTTTACTCTATTCGAATTGGAAAGACGAAAAGACCTCATCAATTTCCCACAACACAAAATGAAGTCACCAATCAATGAAATCTTTATATCATGAGAGTCTTACACAACAATCTTTTGTAAAAACTTTCAAAGGGAAAGTCTTTCTTTCCTTTCCAACTAAGCTAACTCCTAGCTCTACTTTAACTTCTATCAATCTCTATCTCTGTCTAGCTCTGAAATTTGCTCCAGTTGCTTTTGATGCTGTGAGAGACCTGTTCATACTTTCTTTTGGTGATGACGCGCTAATTTTAGCCACCTGCTATTTATAGTAAGTTTCAAAGTTGCATGTCTGCTGTAGCTCTGTTCGACCTAAAACTTGCTATGTCTGATCCTAATAACTTGAGTGCTCTGTTCATACCAACTTCCAGCGTAGCTTTGCTATTTATAGCCGTGTCCTGACTTACTAAAAATAGTAAGTCCTCCGATTTTGCTCAAAATTTGCCAGTAGGTAGCTTGAAGGATGCTGATCATGGTGGCGTGCTTCGTTTTGACATCTCTGCATTTTGCTTCATCTATTTTTAGACATGGCAGGGGAACCCTAATTTGACTTGCATGTGCTCCCGACCGCTCTTGATTTATACTGTTTGTCGTTCTGCTCGCTGGAAGGAAGTGCTAGGTAGCCGTCGGACTGAAGCTGCTATTTATAGTAAGTGTCCAGAAAGTGGTCCATCGGATGTTGGACGAGTTTGCATGTCACAGTGCCCGTGGGATCTCAAAAACCCAAAAAAACCCAGAAAACTAGTCAACGTTTCGGCACTGGCTAAAAATAGTAAGTCCCTAAAAACTGACTCATTCCGCTTGCATGTCATATCATTGCGAAGCTCTCGCGAAACCCAGATGGAATATCCGAACATGCATTGAAAATTCTTGCATGCAAACCCTAAAAATAGCCTCGGAAGGCTAACCTCTGAAAGTCACCGACTTGATTTGCATGTTACACCATCGCGAAGGTCTTGGAAAACCCAGATCAATTCTCCTGTCATTCACCAAAGAATTGCTTGTCTAAACCCTGAAAATAGCCTCCGAAGGCTGAACTGCTAAAAATAGCCAGTTGTCTGAATCTGTTCAAATTTCATGTGTAGGCACTTTGAAGTTGCCTGATTGTGCTGAAGTCATTAGAATCCCGAAATCATGAGGGACAAGCCTCAAATTAGGTACTTACTATAAATAGTAAGTTGTCGGATTTCAGTGAGATTTCAGGGGGATTCTGCCTTGAGCTTTCTGAATGTGTTGCTGTAGTTAGATTTCACCTGAGTAACTCAATCTTGACCTCAGACGGGTCTAAAGGATAGAAACCCTAAATTTTTCAATTACTTCAACTGAGGTCAAACGGGACACCCCCGGAAGAACAAGGTTCAGAGACAGAGAGAACCAAAGCCAAAAGACCAGAATGGAGCAAAAATTAGGGGGTCCCCATCTTGGATGGGGTGATGTGTGAAAAGGTCACAACAAGTCCTCCTGTTGCTTTCATTCCTGGATGCATTTCTCTCTTGTAACTTTCACATTTCTTCAGCTCACTGCCTTGAGCGTATTTAGCTCCGTTTGCACCATGTTCTTAATGCCTTAGACAAAACTTCAATGTCTTTTCCTTTTCCAAAGTTTTAACGTTGTCCACCTTCATCACCTCAAGTCCTCACGCCTTGACTCCGGTGTTCATCCTGCCAAACAAAAGAAGAGCATCAGAACACTTATAATATAACTTCACTTTACTTATCCAGTTTCATGTTCTAATTGATTGATCTCCGGATGTGATAGAGTTCATCTCTTTCCAGCAAACTTTCATCATGGGCCCAATGTGTGTTAGGGCGCATGCCATCTTGTTGTTTTCATCCTTCTACCTTAGCAATTTCATTCACTTGTCTTATCCACCTTCTTTTAGGAGCTTGGTGACTTAGATAAAATTCCACTCGCCTTGAGCTTGAGTGCATTTGACCCCCCTCTACTTTATTTTTCCATGTCTTAGAAAATTTATCCATTTGAGCCTTAGGAAATTTGCTAAACGGGTGCCAAGCTAAAATCTTCGTCGAAACAACACGAGCAAGGTATGGAAGAATTTTAAATCATTTTCCAATGGGAAATGTCCAATACCCAGAAGAAATTTCCCCTCAGAAATCATCATTTTCATGTGTGTCCAAACGAAAGGGTAAGTTTAATTTTTATTATTTTTGAAAAATAATAAAAATTGCTAAGGTTCATTCATTTTCAATCTTGGGCGCACTTCACACCTGCAATCTTCAATTTTTGTGCCTTGGCATTTTCCTGTTTTCCTGAAGAAATTCTCTGCTGTCTTTGGGCGCATTTCATCTGTTTTTTGGAAATTTCAAACTTCACCTCCCTTTAGGCATATTTTCTAAGTTCACCTTGCAATGCCTTAGAAACTTTTTAATTTAATTAACTTACCTTGGGCGCACTTTATAACACATAGCTTTACCTTCATCTCCCAAGCAATTTCACGCCTTGGAGTTTTACCTTACACTCAACAACTTTTCTTAAGTCCCAACCTCCTTGGAGCGCATTTGAAGTCTTCTACTTCCATTTTCTAACTTAGAAGTTCCTTCAGCATTTCCTTCTCTCTAGGCGTATTTCCTTCAGTGGCATTTTATTTTAATGCCATAGACAAATTTGTAAGTCTTGTATGTCCTCCTTACCTTGGGCACATATGAGGCCATGTGCTGCAATTTTCATAACTTAGAAACTTCTTTTAACATTTCTTTCCTTGCTGGGCACATTCTACATGTTTGTGCTTCTTCCATCCTTAACATTTAGATATTTTATTCCCACTTGATTGCTGGGCGCATTTGAGGGTGCCTAGTTTCATTTTCCCTCACTTGAGAATTTCTTCAACTCACAACCCTTTGCTGGGTGTACTTCAGCTAGTGAGTTTTTATTTTCCCCACACTTAGAAACCTTTTAAGTCAGCTCCTCCTTCTTATCAGCTTGGGCGCATTTGAGGCCATGTACTGCAATTTTAGAAACCTCTTCATCCCACTCTCCTCATCCTTGGCGCATTGAGAGGGGTCAACTTCCATTTACCTGCCTTATACAATTTCAACCAGCAAGCTACCTTGTCTTGCCTTGGGCACATTCAGCATGGTGGGTTCTCACTTTCCAATGCCTTAGCATTTTTACTTGATATCCTTGCTAGAGGATGCACTTTAGAGGGTCCACTTTCGTTTTTAACATTTAGCAATTTCCTTCCTTTAACCCCTTCATGCCTGGGCGCATTTTATCCCATGGGCTTCCATTCTCAATGCCTTAGAAACTTTTCTAAGTCATCACACAAGCTGGGCGCATTTAGAGAGGTCAACTTCTACTTTACTTGCTTAGAAATTTTTCCTCAACCTCATGTTACCTTGGGCGCATTTTGCCCATCAAGCTTCCATTCTCAATGCCTTAGCTATTTCTTAATGCCTTCTACCTCCATGCTCTTCTTTGGGCGCATTTTGAAGGGGGAACTTCCATTTTGATACTTAGAAGAATTTTGAACATCTTACTTGCTTACACCTTGAGGGCGCATTTCCCATAGGGAGGAGGAAATTTCATTGCCTTAAGAATTTTCTTGCCATGTCCTCTCAACTTGGGCGCATTTGAGGTAGGGTGGAGGAATTTTCAACTTTTTCAAAATTTTCAACATCCTTTCACGCCTTGGGCGCATTTTGCATGGGGTGGAGGAATTTTCATACTTAGGATTTTTGATGCCAGTCTTCATGCTTGGGCGCATTTCATACTTCCTCCTGCCAGTTTCCACTCATGGACTTAGAATTTTCAACGCTCTCAGCTACCTCTTGCCACTCTATTTTTAGTAATTTTTTGGGGAAGTGAGACTTTTTGTGGCTTTTTATCTTCTGACTCTGGAGCTGGCATGGTATGCCTCCTATGGCCCTGCTACCCCATTTATACTTGTTGCCCAAGCTCATCTGCTATTTTTAGCCTTCTTGCTATTTTTAGCAAACCCTAAAATTGATTGACTTCTACAGCTCCGTCTGACTTGAATTTTTCACCACGTCGTCCTCATCACTTGATGAACCTGTTCACACCTGCCCCTTGCTCTGACCTGTTATTTATAGCCGTGTTCTGGAGACGACTTACTATAAATAGTAAGTTCTCAGATTGCACCCAAATTTTACCAGTGGATTGCTTGAAGGATGCTGCTTGTGATGGGATATCTTCGTTTTTCGAAATTCTGGCTTTTTACCCCTCTTTTTAGGCATCGAAGTTGGAAACCCTAATTTGATATGCATGTTCCTTGAATAGTCTTCGTTTGACTTGATTTTTGCTGCATGTTGCTTTGTTCGTGATGTTGAAGTGTCGGGTGGCTGTCAGAGTGAATCGGCTATTTATAGTAAGTGTTTGAAAAAGTGATCAACCGACTGCCGGATGAATTTGCATGTTAAACTGCTCGCGGGATCTCAAAAAACCTAGAAAAACCTAGAAAACTGGTCTGCATGGGTGCATTGGCTAAAAATAGTAAGTTCCTGAAAAATGATCTCCTCTGCTTGCATGTCATACCGCTGCAAAGCTCTTGAAAAACCCATAAAGAATATCTAGACATGCACTGAAAAACTCTGCATGCAAACCCTAAAAATAGCCTTTGAAGGCTGAATTGCTGAAAGGCACCATCCTGATTTGCATGTTATATCACTGCGAAAGTTTTGAAAAACCCAGAAACATTCTCCAAACATGCATTTGAAAAGCACATGTGGAAATCCTGAAAATGGCTCCTGAAGCCTAAACTACTAAAAATAGCAAGTTGTTTGATTCTGCCCAAATTTTGCGTGCAACTACTTTGAAGTACCCAGAATGTGATGGAGCAATCAAAATTCCAAAATCCTGTTGAAAAGACGATTGAGCACTTACTAAAAATAGTAAGTTGTTCGATTTCAATAAAAATTCACTGGGAACCTGTTGGAAGCCTCCTAATAGCAATGTTAAGCTCAACTGTCGATTAGTCAACTCAATTTAAGTTCAATCTAGCCTGAAGAATGAAAACCCTAATTTCACAGACAGCCGAAATTCCAAATTAGGTCAAAGAATAGGACATCCCCGAAAGAACAAAACGATTAGAGAGAGAGAGAGAGATGCAAAACCAAAGCCAAAAGACCAAAATGGAACAAAAATTAGGGGGTCCCCATTTGGATGGGGTGATGTGTGAAAAGGTCACAACAGGAACGTTTAGGGAAAGTAAAAGACCCAAACGGTTCTCAAGCTATGTTGCTCTAATGACTAACATCATAAATTCAGAACCTGATAGTGTTACAGAAGCCTTCAGACATCAAGTATGGAGGGACGCAATGATGGAAGAATATCAGTCCATTCTAAAGAATGATGTATGGGATATAGTGCCTAGACCAAAAGTGAAATCTGTTGTCTCTTTTAAATGGCTCTTCAAAATCAAACATGCTGCTGATGGCAGTATAGAAAAACATAAGGCATATTTTGTGGCAAGAGGGTTTTCACACAAGGAAGGCATTGATTATGAAGAAACATTTGCACCCATTGCCCGTTACACATCTGTGAGAGCAATGATAACCATTGCAGCAGCTAAAGGCTGGAAGATCCACCTAATGGATGTGAAATCTGCCTTCCTAAATGGAACCATTGAAGAGGAAGTCTATCTAGAACAGCCTGAAGGTTTTGTGATACATAAACCTAACTCACATGTATGCAAACTAAAGAAAGCACTCTATGGACTTAAACAGGCTCCCAAGGTTTGGTATGAAAGAATTGACAACTACCTCTTGGGACTAGGATTTTCCAAGAATGATGCAAACCCAAATCTTTACTTTAAGGTAATCAAAGGTGATATGTTAATAATTATTTTATATATTGATGACCTGCTGATAACAGGAGAAGATCACCTCATTGCTCAAGGAAAGAAGTATCTAACTTCAGAGTTTGACATGAAAGACTTGGGCATCTTACACTACTTCCTAGGTTTAGAAGTATAGCAGAAATCAGATGGCATCATACTAAACCAAGGGAAGTATACTATTGATATTATGAAGAGATTTGGAATGTTGGATTGTAGACCCATGTCTACACCTATGGAAACCAACCTTCACAAACTAAAAGAAGCAACAACAAAATCTAAGTGTGCAGATTCCACTCTATATAGACAAATGGTTGGATCTTTGATGTACCTGGTTAACACCAGACCTGATATTTGCTGTGCAGTGAATGCCCTAAGCCAGTTCATGTGTGAGCCAAAGGAAATTCACCTTATGGCTGTGAAACATATATTGAGATATCTTCAAGGCACTAGTGGATATGGCCTTCTTTACAAAAATAATCAACTAGATTTACATGGATACTCTGATTCAGATTGGGTTGGAAGTGTAACCGATCAGAAAAGCACATCAGGATGTTGCTTCAGTTTGGGATCGGCTATGATCTCTTGGATCTGCAGAAAACAGTTTTCAGTAGCTCAAAGCTTGACATAAGCTGAATACATTGCAGCCTCTATGGGGGCAAGAGAAGTAGCTGGCTCCGGAAATTGCTTGTGGTACTCTTTGGTGAGCCCTTGAATCCTACTTTCACTCATTGTGATAATCAGAGTTGCATCAAACTCTCTGTAAATCCAGTACTTGCTGAGTTTGCTGAGTTTGCAATCTATGGTTTGCAATGACTAGTGTATCAATTGTAGCTAAATCCAATCATATTGACTCCAATGTACTGCGATAGTTAGAGTTTTTTAAAATTGATGAATAAACAAGCATATCATGCTAGTACCAAACACATTGAGGTTTATTACCACTACATTATGCTAGTACTAAACATAGTGAGGTTCATTATGCCACACGCTTAATATTAGAGTACATAGGGTTATGAATAGTTGGCTTGTAGCTATCTTAACTCTTAATTAAGTTATATTATCATTGTTATATTGTTATTTAGTTAGTTAGGTCGGCCTAAGGCTTATATATGGTTATCTAAGTCGGCTTGGGTGATATCCTAGGCATAAGTAGGGTATATATAAGAGGTAGGAGTCTTATGTGCTCATCATATTGTGAATTGTGTTATCATTGGAGATATTTGGAGGTTTGCCTCCTTGAAGTGGCTTGTTCAAGAAATGGTATAGGAGCAGTTCTCATGTAAGAGGGTCAGCCCATTGCTTTTGAGAGTCGTCAATTAAAGGGTAAGAATGAACTCAAACCTATTTATGAGAAGGAAATGCTAGCTATTCTTCTTGCAATAAAACAATGGAGGCCTTATCTAATGGGTAGACACTTCAAGGCTAAGACAGATCATGCTAGCCTAAAATATTTTTTTAGAACAAAGATTATCTTTTGAAGAGCAACAAGAATGGGTCACTAAGATGTTGGGATTTGAATTTGAGATTGCATATAAAAAAGGGAAGGAAAATGTTGTGGTAGATGCACTATCTTGAAAGGATGAGAAGGATGAAGTTTTATTATTTACCATTTCAATATTACAAGAAGATCGCGTAGTAGAAGCCAAAGTATAGCGACAAAATGATGTTGCTACAAGTAATCTCATTCAACAGATATAGAGTGATCCTAGTAGTTCAAATAAGTTTGTTTGAAGGGAGATGCTTTGTCGTATAAAGAGTGATTGTATCTTTGCAAGAATTCCTCTGTCAATCAAAAGATTCTCACAGTGCTTCATGAGTCTTCAGTTGGTGGTAATTCAAGGTTTTTGAAGACAAATCATTGGGTCAAGAAAGACTTCTTTTGGGAAGGGCTAAAAGGGGAATGTTTAAATATTTGTGGTGGAATGTTTGGTTTGTCAAAGAAATAAAGGGGAGACAATTAAGACACTTGATCTCTTGCAACCCTTAGTTATTCCTAGCCAACGTTGGGAAGAGGTCTCCATGGACTTCATCATAGGGCTTCCGAGATCTAATGGTAAGAATGGCATCATGGTAGTAGTGGATCGCCTCATTAAATATGCACATTTTATTGCATTATCACATCCGTTTACAACAAGTACAATGGAAAAATAATTTTTGGAAAATATTCAAAACCTACATGGTATACCTAAGCTTATTGTTAGTGATCGTGATCTTATCTTTACTTGTAACTTTTGGACAAATTTATTCTCATGTTTGGGTACTCAATTGACTCAAAGCTCTTCACACCATCCTCAATTTGATGGGCAAATTGGGGTTGTTAATAAGTGTTTGGAAGGATATTTACGTTGTTTCACTTCAGATAAACAGTTTCAATGGGTAGATTGGCTACCATTAGTAGGATGGTGCTATAACATTTCCTTTCATAGTTCATGAAAAATGTCTCCATTTATGGCACTATATGGATATCATCCTCCTTCCACCACATCATTGTTGAAGGTGTCACCAAGAGTTCACGCTATGGAGGACCACATGCTTCATCAACAAGTACTCTCAGAACTTAAAGAGAATCGAATGAAGTAGCAGGTGGACCAACACTGTAGTGAAAGAAGGTTTGAAGTTGGGGATTGGGTTTTCTTGAGATTGCAGCCTTACAAGAAAATGTCATTGAAGCAATAGACAAAGAATAATAGGTTGTCTCCAAATTATTATGGCCCATACCAAATCATGCAAAAGTGTAATGCCCCTCTCCTGATTTTCCTTGGAATTTTGCCTATTAAACACCAATTGCAGCAACTAGGGTTAGGATTTGTCTTACCAATTAAAATATGTCTTGAATAATGCAACCTTAGGTTTGAATCCTGCAAACACCATATGAACAAGATATATAGATATATATACATATATATATAAGAGTTAGACAATAACATCACATCCATAGATTATCAACAATGCAACATATTAGATTTGTGGGAGAAGGGACATGATGGGTCCGCCCGAAGCCATATGCCAAGCCTAAGAGGGTGTATACCACAACCCTCCCCCTTGGCAACTTGTATTTGCTTTCATCATCAAGGCCTCAACTCTCGGAAGACACTTTCCATATTGTGGAGTTGGGCGGGGGTCATAAGTGGGCTCTATCAACTCTTTTCCTAACTACCACTCCACCCCAGGCCCATCCTACAAGATGGGTTTCAAACAATCAAGCATATCACCTATTCTATCACAAGAAATCATTTATTAAATATTCTTATTATCATATAGGCAATATGCATACATATGTAAATAATGATTGTAGAAAAATACACTTGAATATAGAATATATATGGTAATAGCGATTTGTTGTGATGAACTGCACTAATTCCTTTTTATTTTCTGATTTGTATGTGTTTTTCTCCTTAATCGATGATGCTTTTTGCCTTGCATTCTTCATCCCTTTATATCCCGATGGGGGCTGAGGGATATAACCTTTCAAGAGCTCCATTCGCCAAGGGGCATGGCTCTTTGTTAATGCTTCTTTAGTGGTAGTTAGGAATAATTAATTTTATTAATATTATTCCTTGTAAGATCGTAGCTCCTCTTCAGATTATCCACCCTCCCTTAGTTATTTCCTTGATTGATATTTGAAGGGATGTGTCTTTTGATTTGGACAGTCAACATTATTTAAGTAATTGCCTTCTTCATAGTTGCATCCTTTCATCAACGTATCCTTTCATAACTTCATTGATGCCTTAGGCCTTTTGATTTGCATTTTGATTGCCTGCCATGATCGCATTAGTGATTTGGTCTTGTGTGTCAACCTGTATTTTAGATTCACTTTTGCGGGGGCATGACAGTCCTCCCCTCCCAAATTCGCTTGCCCTCAAGCAATTTCAGATTCGGATGGTTGAAGATTTCTTCGCCCTCCCATGTAGCGTCTTCCTCGGGTAAGCCTTTCCATTTGATGAAAAAATTCAAGGATAGTCTTATTCCTTAATTGCTTCTCTCTCATATTGAGAACTGCTTCAGGTTCCAAGATTAGTTTGCCCTCGTTGTCAAGCGAGGGTAACTCTAAACATGGGACAACCTGCTGCCCTAACACTTTCTTCAGTCTTGATATGTGAAAGATGTTGTGAATACGTCTATTCTCAGGCAACTCCAATTTGTAAGCTACTTCACCGATCTTCCTTAGGATCTTATAAGGCCCATAAAATCGGGGTTTTAGGTTTTCTGCTTTGCTTATCTTGATGGATGACTGCTTATATGGTTGTAGCCACAAGAATACTAACTCTCCAACTTCAAATGTCCTTTTAGTGCAGTTCTGATCAGCATAGATCTTTTGTTGATTCTGTGCTTGATGCAAATTGTCCTAGAGGGTATTCATAATGTCCATACTTTGTTGTACAAAGTCTTTTGCCCCTAGTACTCGACTTTCTTGTGAAATCAAACTTCCGAAGGAGGTTGGTTCGTAACCATACAATGCTTTGAATGGGCTCATCTTGATTGGCATGTGATGAGTAGTGTTGTAGCAATATTCACCAAGATGCAACCACTTTACCCATGTGTTATGTTGGCCGGTGACCTAATTCCTCAAATATCCCTCTAACCACTTTTTAACGATTTCATTTTGTCCATCCGTTTGAGGGTGGTCACTTGTACTGGCTGTAAGAGTAGTCCTTGCTAATTGGAAGAGCTCTTGCCAAAATTGGGTAAGGAATCGAGTGTCTTGGTCACTGACTATGTTCCTTGATAGACCATGTAATTTGAAAATCTCTTTGAAAATACTTCCGCTATTTGTGGAGCTCGATACTCAACGGATGTTGCGAAGAAGTGAGCATACTTGGTGAGGCGATCCACTACTACATAAATGCAATCTTTCCCTTGAGCTTTAGGCAGTCTTGTTATGAAGTCCATCAAGATGCTTTCCCATTTTTGATTTGGAATGTGCAAAGGTTGTAGAAGTCCTGCTGGATGCATTTGTTCAATTTTGTTTCTTTGACAGGGCATGCATTCTTGTACATGCTATAGTACATCTTTCTTGAGGCCTTTCCAAGAGTATCTCTCTCGCACCTTTTTGTAAGTTTAATAGTACCCTTGGTGGCTTGCTAAGGGATTGTCGTAGTATTCCTTAAGGATTTTCTCCTTCACCTTTGAGTTGGGCGTAAAGAATATCCTATTTTTATATAGGATGAGCTCTTCTACTACTTTGTACTCTTCATTGGGTAAATTCCCTTCAAGGATATTATTAGCTTGGGGGTCTTTGACGTATTTTGCAATGATATCATTCTTCCAATTTGCGGCTATACTTGTTAGGGTGTTCAAGTAGGGCCTCCTTGATAAGGCATCTGCCACAACATTATTTATCCCTTTCATGTACTCAATATCAAAATCATGAGCTTGTATTTTTCTTACCCACTTCTGTTGTCTGTCATTTAGGTCCTTTTGATTCATGAAGTACCTCAGGTTGTTGTGATCTGTTTTAACATTGAATTTCCCGCAAACTAAATATTGACGAAACTTTGCTGAGGTGTGCATGATAGCTAGCATGTAATGTCCTTTACCCAGACTTGCCCTAAAATCCATTTGTTTGCCATAGAATTTGCTTGTTGATTAGGTTTAGGGTTTCTTCTTTGCAAAAAAATGTCCTTTTAATACAATAACCGTAGATTGGAATCTGTATTCATCACATTGACAACATACTTGTTAGCATTAATATATAGACATCCAAAATCAGACATAATCATAAATACAGATTGATAAACATAAGAAGAGTCACTTAGCCCATCAGGAGAGGAGAATCCCTAAGGGCCTACGGTCTACCACTTTCCAATGCCCAACCCGTATCTCAGGCCTATGGGGCAAAATGCCAAGGTGGGACCGTCACCCCTCCATGACCCAACCCTTGCAATGGGCTTGTGGGCTAGATTGTCCAACCCTTGTTATGGGCCTGTGGGGCAAAACTGCCCAACCCATGGGCCTGTGGGGCAGGCTGCCCAACCCTTGCTTTGGGCTTGTGGGGCAGAACCTGGGTGAGATTTTTAGACGAACCACTTAAGTTATGACTCAGCTCTCCTGGCGGGATTACAAACACAATTCAGACAGTTGATATGCAATCATTAGTACTTCATTTGTATTTACACATATTATGCAATAAGAGTATTTAATATGATCAAATAGTTCCTTGAATCCTAATATGAAGGTATGTCAGAATACAAAACTAAACTAAGCAATATTCATGTTTACATGTTCATTATGTTTGTTTGCAATTCATCATAGCCTGTAAGTTCAATATTAGCAGAAATCAAATACAAATGCGAATTAATCATCATTAAAGCCATATCTATAGAAGATAAACCCTTTGGCCTCTGATCAGTCAAGGACTACATAGTCCGCCTAAGTTCAATACCAATTTCCAATATAATGAGTCTATTTCCAGATTCGATATCAAGAAGGCATGGTTCCAACACATCAAGGGGGATTGTGCGCATTCCAATGAATAAAGCATATCAATCATTTTTAATAATACATAGATCGGTTGGGCATACAAGGTTCATGCAACATTGTCATGTCAGACCGAGGACAACTAAATATTAAAGCTAAGTGAGTAGTCTCACTTGATCGGCTATGTCTTCCCATGACTCTTTATTCCTTAATCATCTTCCTTCAACCTTATACTGGATTGATCATAGGATGAGGACAATTCATAAATATACACAATCTACTTATGTTTATATTAAAGAGTCATCATTACTTATAAGACTTGATAATTACTACATGTATCATTTGTATATTCACAAGTGATTCACATATCTACTTAACCAATATATATATACATCTGATTTTATAATATATTTATATATATATATATATTATAGACTATATAAAATTTAAATATATATATATATATATATATATAAAATAATATAAATACATATAATTATATTTATAAAATTATATATATATATATATATATATATATCATTATTTCCAACTTGATTTCAACTTACAATAATCTCTTGATATGAACACATATGTATAAAATTATATCTTTATATTATTATATTTAACTTACTGTTTAATGTATTGCTACTGCCTCTCTAATATATACGATCTGCAGGAGTTCCTTTATTCCTAGCCATGTTTACTTATCTCTAACCACCATCTCTTATCTCTACTCAACTACCCATCGGATATAAGGCTTGTTCTTTTTATTTATATCCGTCACCCGTGATTCCCTTTACTAGTTATTTTAATACCAAAGTTACTCATCCTCTTATTTTATTTGCAGACCTTCCCTATATATCTATATATATCTGATTGGTCTCTACAAAGACACGACCTTTCATTTCACCTGCACTTCCTAAAGACCGTGTCTCTTCCTATCACCGATCCTTGTTTTGTCTTATTAATCATAAGGATTGCTGCTATTAATAGTTTATTACGTTTGCTGTGTGCATTGGTTTTATTAACTAATGTTTATCTTAGGGATCATTGCTTACTCTATGGGATTTAGGTATTAACTAAGGCAGGGGTTAATCCATAGTATTTTGTATACAGATTATTATTAATTTTATTGTTATGATATATATAATTAATATTAATGGTTCTTATTAGTATGATATTTGTATTATAATATTATTGAGGATAATCATAATTATAATGATGCTTGATGTGTTTTATTAATATTATTTTGTCTTGTTAATTTATTTTTATATCGGTTATATCTACTTTATATATATATATATATATATTATACTTATATTTGCTGATTATATTTACAGTAATATTAAGTTGTTAATATTCGTAAATATGTAATTTGTCACTTATTCTATTTATTTGCATCTCAATACTTCGTTATTTTAAGGTTCTATTTCGGGGACATGACATAGCATCTCTTTATCATAAATTGAATAGTGTCTTCCAGTCTTGGTGAGCTTGCGACTTTCAAATGCAATGGGATTCTTATTTTGCATAAGGATCACTCTAATTCCTTCTCCGGATGCATCACACTGCAGTTTGAAGGGTAGAGTGAAATTAGGGATGGCTAAAACAGGGCACAAGCTCATTGCTTCTTTTAGTCTTTCGAAAGCCTGTTGAGACATTTAACTCCATACAAATGCTCCCTTTTTGTTTAAGTCTGTGAGTGGGACTGCAATTTTGAAGAATCCCTTCACAAAGCATCTATAGTAATTGCATAGTCCCACGAAGCCCCTTAGTTGTGTTAGGGTTTTGGGTTTTGGCCATTCCTTGATTGCTGTAATTGCTTCTTCCTCTACACTTACCCCTTGTGCGTTGATCTTGTGACCTAGGTAAAGGATCTCTTCCAGGCCAAACTCGCATTTTGAAGCTTTAGAATACAAGGATTCTTGTTCCAAAATGTTTAGGACTTCCTCAATGTGTTTGAGATGTTCTTCCCATGTCTTGCTATAGATAAGGATGTCATCAAAAAATATGAGTAGGAACTTTCTTAGTTGTTTACGAAATATATGATTCATACATGATTGAAATGTTGCTGGGGCATTTGTTAGTCTAAAAGGTAGGACTAAGAATTCAAAGTGCCCATAATGGCATCAAAAGGTGGTTTTAGGAATGTCCTCTTTCCTCATCCTTATTTGATGATACCCTAATCGTAAATCAATTTTGGAGAAGTATTTGGCTCCATGGAGCTTGTTGATTAATTCATCAATTCTTGGTATAGGCTAGCGGTTCTTGATTGTTTTCTTGTTTAAGGCCCTATAGTCTATACACATTCTCATGGTAACATCCTTTTTCTTGACTAGTACTACTGATAATGCAAAAGGGCTAGAACTAGGTTGAATATGACCCATTTCTAGCAATTCCTTAATAGTTTTTTCAATCTCTTCCTTGAATTTGTGGGGGTGTCGGTATGGTGTGGTAATTGCAAGTTTTGCTCCCTCTTCCAATTCTATTGTGTGCTCAAATCCTCTTTTGGGGGTAGCCCTGGGCAGATATCCTCAAATACTTTCTTATGTTCGCTCAAGATTGGTTGGATGTGAATGTGAATTGTTTTTCCATGTGGGGAGGTCTTGTCAAGGATCATACATTGTGCAGCACATTCTCCTTGCCACTATCTAAAAATCCTTTCCATTCTTTTGCAGGAGACTACTTTTGGGGATTCATCGGGTAACCCTTTCAAGGTGACTTCTTGTCCCTCATGTTGGAAGCGAATTGTCAAGTTTGGGAGGTCAAACATGAAAAAGCTTAGAGAGTATATCCAAGGAGTGCTAATATTATATCGGCATCTAGTGGCACCACATAGAAATCTTCTTTAATGGGTTGTTTCCCTAAGGTCATTTCTAGCTGGGGCACTATTTTAGTACATTGAACCCTAGCTCCCATAGTGTTGCTGCTGTAAATCCTGTAAAGTTCATGGCTCCCAACTTCATTTTTGCAACTAGTCTCTCATCAATAAAATTGTGGGATGCCCCACTATCTACGAGCGTGACCCTTTGCCCTTTGAGGGTGCTTTTAATTCAGAATGGGTGATGTTTGGAAGTTTGGGAGATGGTGGCTAAAGTTACATATTCTTCATCTTCGTACCGTGCTTTCTTGCTAGGATTCTCTTTGATTTCCTCTTCGGTAGTTGCTTCCATTTTATGGGCATGGCCCCCCTTTTCACATACGTGTGCACATTCCCACAATCCTTTGCACTTGTAGCATAAATTCCTCTTTTTTAGGTCATCTTGTCACTGGCATACATGGCCATGTTCCTATTTCTCATTACAATGAAAGCATGTTTCTCCTTAGAATTCCTTATGCTTTTCATCTTTATGAGGGTACTTGGAGTGTGTGTTGAAGCTTTTGGGCTTGTCTTTTGATGGGTTATTCTGAAATTTCATTGCTTTTTGAATTGCCTCTTCTAGGTTGGTTGGTTCTAGGGCACTTACTATGCTCCTTATTGATTCTTTCAATCCCTCCACAAATAAGTAGGCGAGTCTCTCTTGAGAGATCTTGGGTACCATGACAACCAATTTTTGGAATTCAGTGGCATAGTCTTCTACGGTTCCATGTTGTTTTAGTTGTGTTAGTTCTTTAAAGTACCATTCGGGGTGTTTTTGGTCAAACCATTTGATAAGTCTTTGGGTGAATTCATCATAAGTGGTTATGTGTTGGTGGCCTTGGGTAATAAGGCCATGGTGCCACCATTCGTGGGCCATTCCTATTAAGTGGAGTATGAAAACTTAATGGCATTTTCCTCTATCATGGGGCTTAGTGATAGATAAGTGTCCAATTGAACGTGCCGTGATTTTTCCTGTTACATCAAAACTAGGAAGGGTTATCTTGCTCACCCTTTCCTTTATGTCTTTGTCGTGTTGCCTTTTTCTTTCCTTCCTAGGGGCGACTCTCATTTTGGCATCATAGTAGTCTTTAAAAGAGACATTCCTCCTAAATTCTGGGTCAATTTTGTTGAATGCTTCCACGATTCCATCCACTTTATCTATGGGTGGTTCGTTTGCTTCTCCCTCTTCCACTTGTTCCTCCCTAAGTAGGAAGGGAGGTCTTGTTGGTCTAGGGTTGAGTACCTTTGGGGAGATGGGGTTATTGTTCTCAGAGTGATTAGAGTTAGTTTCCCTTCCATTATTGTTGCTCATATATTGAATGGCCTGGAGGAGAAGTTGGGTGGTTCTTTCATTCCTCTCATTTTCTTCCATGAGGGTTTGAGTGGTTTGTTCCATGAAGGTTCTTATTTCATTGCTCATTTGTTTGCTCATGGTGTTGCTTGTTGTAAGCTTCCTTCTTCCCCTTTCTAAAGCTCTTTGAGCCCATTGGCTATTTTGCATCAACTATCTTTCACAGGATGGCAGGAAAGATGCTTTGATACCACTTGTAATGTCCCTCTTGATTTGCCCTATAATTTTCCTATTAAACACCAATTGCAGCAACTAGGGTTAGGATTCATCTTACCAATTAAAATACCTCTTCAATAACGCAACCTCAGGTTTGAATCCTATAAACACCATATGAACAAGATATGCATATATATATATATATATATACTTATTAGAGTCGGACAATAACATACATCCATAGATTATCAACAATGCAACATATTAGAATTGTGGGAGAAGGGACATGATGGGTCCACCTGAAGCAATATACCAAGCCTAAGAGGGTGTATACCACAATCCTCCCCCTTGGCGACTTGTATTTGCTCTCCCCATTAGCCTCGACACCTGGAAGACACTTGCCATTTTGTGGAATTGGGCGGGGGTCATAAGTGGGTTCTATCGATTTCAGATGGGTTTCAGACAGTCAAGCACATCACCTATTCTATCACAAGAAATCATTTATTAAATATTCTTATATCATATAGGCAATATGCATACATATGTAAAAAATTATTGCAGAAAAATACACGTGAATATATAATATATATGGTAATAGTGATCTATTGTGATGAACTGCACTGATTCCTTTTATTTTCTGATTTTTATTTGTTTTTCTCCTTAATCGATGATGCTTTCTACCTTGCATTCTTCATCCCTTTATATCCTAATGGGGGCTGAGCAATATAACCTTTCAAGAGCTCCATTCGCTAAGGGGCATGGCTCTTTGTTAATGCTTCTTTAGTGGTAGTTAGGAATAATTAATTTTATTAATATTATTCCTTGTAAGATCACAACTCCTCTTTAGACTATCCATCCTCCCTTAGTTATTTCCTTGATTGCTATTTGAAGGGACGTGTCTTCTGGTTTGGACAGTCAACATTATTTAAGTAATTACCTTTGTGACGACCCAACCCTTACGTAATTTCTTTTTTTTCTTATTTTACACCAGTAAATAAAGATAATGAGTAATAAAAGCTTTGCAATAAAATATTTCTTTTCTTTCATTGAAAATTCAAAACAAGATAATATATTCCAACAAGAACACTTTTCCTTTTCAAATGAACAAGATAACATATTTAAACAAGAATACTTTTCCTTTTCAAATGAACATCATAGTAAGAATACATACATGAACATACATAGCTCATAGAGCTTTTGAACAAATAGTAGTAAGAAGGTCCAGGAGTCCATCCTTTCAAATCTTGATACTTCAGTAGCCTAACGTGGAGGAGAAACATCACTCGGGTGCTTGTCCGCCAACCGCGGACTTATAATGTGTTCCCCCGCACATCTATCATTCGATAGATGGCCCTCCCTTCGACAAAGAGATTTGTAGGGTAACTGATACTGTTAACCAATTGAGCATAGCGCTGTGTCCTACATAACTAGAACCTATGCAATCCGGAAAACTCTTGAACTAGTATGTAATACGGGATCACGGCGAACTGATAGTGTAATCATCGCCCAGTCTAAGAGGATGTTTGTACATTACACTACTTTGGCCAAAGTGTTTCATACTGTATTTCTATTGAGGGTCATCTATCACATACACCATTCAAGGTCGATTTGACTTAGGGCTATCTTACACTACGCGTAGGTCTGTCTTCTAATGGATAACTCCTACCCCAGACATCCTACATCATATTGCACTACTAGAAATGAATCAGCTTAACAAGTACTTCACAAGTTCCCTCCTACACTAGAATATTTATCCTAGGAGTATAGCAAGCTCTTCTAAGTTAACCTAATAACTTAGTTGGCATTTTTTTACTTGACACAAGTCTTCCTTTCAATCCTAGTATAGTAACTAATGTAACCGGTACTCTCCTTATATGGAGATCATACAATAATGCAGCATACAACAAAAATGCATCTTTTATCTCTAAACAAACCCCTCTCAATGTGCCATCAGACATGTAGTTCATAAAACAACTCTTTTTCTATACACAACAAAAGTACAGTTTCATCAATCAATTCCCTAACTATGTACAGACAGTAAACACAAAATACCAAAAATATTTTAAGATTTACTATTACAATTGATAGTAGAACAATATCTCATACCTGGTATTTAGCTTTTCTCCAGATGATGAAGATTCAACCTATCTTCACAGCACTTCCAACAATCAGCAATTCCCTTCTAGAACTGTTAATGTAAGGATTAAATTCTTCTTTTCGCAACTGTCGATCCTCATAGGTAAACATCTATAAATTTCCATGTTTCCAAATGAGGAAGGAGTGAGTATAAATATCAAAGTGGGAGAAACGTCCCATGAGCGGATGTGTCTCCTCAAAGTGGAGACACGTCGGCTCAAGGGATGTGTCCCTTTATTTAATATTATATCTTTCACATTAACAACGATCAATCATTTGACTGATGCTATCTATTTTCAACACTTCCTCTTAGCTAGGGAAGATAAACTCCAAACAAGTATAAAGTGATATTACCTAACTTGTGAAATTAGAAGATATGGTATGCTTCTGAAAGTGTCAAGTCACATGACATTCTTCATAACACATCTTCATTATTCAATACTCCCTCTTAGCTAGGGAAAATAACTTCCACCAAGTAAAAGTGATATCACCTAACTTGTGATATCAGAAGATATGGTATGCTTCTGAATGTGTCAAGTCATATGACATTCTTCATAACACATCTTCATTATTCAATACTCCCTCTTAGCTAGGGAAAATAACTTCCACCAAGTAAAAGTGATATCACCTAACTCGTGATATCAAAAGATATGGTATACTTCTGAAAGTGTCAAGTCACATGACATTCTTCATAACACATCTTCATTATGGTATGTGCATTGACATCAAGTCACATGATGTCTACCACAATTCATGGCATATCCACGGATATATATAATTATCCACCATGATTATCTCTTAAGGATCACAATGATCTTCAGATGACATCAAGTCCCATGCTATCCATCAAGGTGTCCAAGAGATACTATCATGACATGTCCACAGATATCAAGTCACATGATAGTTCAACTCATCATTGTAGAGTCGTCACTTTACAATGTCAAATACAAGTGTTCATTATTAGAAAGATCGTCACCTTTAAATAATGTACACAGGGTGAGTAGGCCCATAAGGTCATGGAGTCACACACATGACAAAAGAGTTTACATATTAAACATCTTTATATATTAGTACAACTTATAAACAATTTGAATTTCAAACATAATATCAAATTACATTTCAACCATACCAAGTTTCTTCCTGAAGTGTTGTACCTTGATTCGGGAGAGAGGTGTGGTGAGAATGTCTGTTGTTTGATCATTTGTACTAACATACTCCAACTGGATCACATTCCTTTCTACCATGTCTCATAATGGTAGGGAATATCAATGTGCTTAGATCAAGGAGTCCCACAAGAAATTTACGAAGCCAAACTGCTTCTCTTGCCCCCATAGAGGTTGCATTGTAATCAGCTTTTGTTGAGCTTTGTGCTACAAAAGACTTTTCTGCAAATCCAAGAGATCGTAGCTGATCCTAAACTGAAGCAACATCCTTATGTGCTTTCCGATCGGTTACGCTTCCAGCCTAATTTGAATCAGAGTATTCATGTATATCTAGTTGGCCATTTCTGTAAAGAAGACCATATCCAATAGCGCCTTGAAGATATTTCAATATAAAATTCACAGCCTTAAGGTGGATTTCCTTTGGCTCACACATGAACTGGCTGAGAGCATTCACTTGGACCTTCCATTGGCTGTAGGAGTGCTCTATCAATTGAGCTACTGATCCCTTGTGGCCAACCCATCGTTGGTCCCAGTGTGGCTTATATCCAACACCCCCCCTTCAAGCCACATTGAGGGTGCTAGGGGCTCTTCTGAAGTTAGACCCTTCTTTCCTTGAGCAATGAGATGATCTTTTCCTGCTATCAATAGATCATCAACATATAAAGTAATTATTAACATCTCACATTTCATTACATTAAAGTAAAGATTTCGGTCGGCATCATTCTTGGAGAATCGTAGTCCCAAGAGGCAGCTGTCAATTCTTTTATACCAGACCCTGGGAGCCTGTTTAAGTCCATAGAGGGCTTTCTTCAGTTTGCATATTTGTCACGGAGTCTCTCAACGTGATGCTGTCATGGAGTCTCTCAACATGACGCCTCATCTCAGTCTCAAAGATGAACAAGGGCTTTCGCCTCATATCTCTCCATCTCAGAGAATTGTGCATTACAACAAATGATGATGTGACTCCCTTTGAAGCTCTAAGTACTCGCATCAGCTTCCTGACCTCCTCGACCAAATTTGTCTGCAATACTTGCTTTAGAGAAATGGTTTCCAACTCACACCTTTGTAGAGATTTAGGGCTGATCTTTTCAACCTCTTCCCAGATTACTCTATTATGAATAGGTTCGCAGAGCTACCAATGTTAAATCTAGGTTGATAGATATGAGGAATTATGATCTCAACTGCTGAAGAGGTACTTCAAGGATTTAGCATCAACACTGCAACTCTTTACTGAATCAAAGAACTCCCTTTAAAGATTAATGCTTCCTTTTCAAAAGATATCTTCAGCCATTCACACACTCTCAAGGTTCCAAGTACTGTCTCCATTTTTCAACCTATAGGATGCATCAAGCTCTTCTTGCAAGCAATCTCTTATACTTCTTTATCCGTCCTAAAAGCATTAAGAAGAGATTATTAACAGTTCATGAAACTCAACTATCTCAAAAATACCATTGCTAAAAGCATACATAATTGACCATCTCAAAGTTATAGGATGAATCAATAACAATTCATGAACATTATTCAACCATGCAATACTTATCTCATTAAGTTTAGAATCGTGTACGCAAAAATGAAAAATCGATATTAATGATCACAATATTTGCTCTCTTCGCCCTTTGCAATGGCGTCAATCGCTGCTGCTCTCAATGCAAACTCAGGGCTTCGATTTCTATTTCTCTGATTATAACAACAACAACTATTAGAATGAACACATATGCTCTCATCACACTACAAGGCACAGCCCCTTCACTATCTTAATGACAACACTTTTAATCCTCTTCATACTGCCATACCGCCTTTATTTAAAGCTTGACTTGCCTGAACTTTATAGAAAACAACTCAAATATTCCCTGCCCAGTAATCATCTGAGCAGTGATTATGATTACCACAGTAATATAACCTTAACTCCAAGCCCAGCCACGATATCTCAAATTTCAATCAGCAATTAGATAATATGTTGCCAGTCAACCAAGGTAATGGAAAACTTTGAACTCTCCAATATGCACGTAGGTTGTGTTGACGTGCCTTTTTGTGACAGCGCCAGCACAGAATAAAGTTGCCCAACGGTCACTCTATTCTCTCTTGATCAAAGTGTCCCACATGCTAAGATTGCTTGAAAGTTCATGTGTTCGACTCCAAGGTTCCTTTTATCGCGAATAGACTCAGTTGGTTGATGTGTTTTGCTGGTTATTTCAAGGGGACTTACGTAGTTGTTCGACTTTGTGAAGCAATTAGGACATGAATGATTTGGCGATATTGTTCTGGTATCTAGACTGACTCGGAAAATGCAGAATTAAAAGGGGATAGGGATAGGGATTCTACAGATCTACCTCTAAAAGGGGTGGAGGACGAAGATCGACTTAAGCAATCTTCAAACCAAACTTCGCTTTGTCTTCTTTCGAACAACTCTGACAAAGTTGGTGCAATCTTCAAAGGATGAGAAAATGTTCAAACTATGACACAACACGTTCATACCGTCAACACGACGCATACAAACACATGAACCATAATCGAAGTTAAGTGCTGATACTCCAGTTGACCACGCAAGGCGAACTTACCATCAGCAAGTCCGCTAGTGGTATGGACGAGAAGACTTGCTCAAATCACAACGCCACACTCCACAGCTAACAACTACTTGCATGAAATAAAATCTATTTTACTCTATCTACCTTGAATTGGAAAGACGAACAAGCCTTGCTAGCTACTCACAATAGAAGATAGAACCACCAAACAATGATAAATCTTTATATTATGAGAGTGTTCACAACAACTTCTTACAAAGTCCTCAATGGGAAAACTTCCTTTCCTCATCAATCTAAACTAACTTCTAAGCTCTACTTTCTAACTTCTATCTCCAATACTCTCTAGCTCTGATCTATCTCTGATTCTAATTCTGATTCTTACAAATGAGGGGGGATGCCCCTTTTATAATAAGTCCAATTCAGTGGACGGTTCAGATCAAATTACAATGAAGGGCTCAGATCGAGCCACCTATGCCCTGATTAGGGTTTCTGCCCTAAAAACCGCCACAGAGAGGAGTGGGCAATGAATGCACAGAATATTCTCCACTCCCCTGCAGGAATCATAATGAGCAATTAATGCCCACTACCATCATCAAGAAGATCCTCATCAAGCAGCGCGTTCCCACTGGCCTTCTCCCGGATAGCAAACTCGATCAACCGGGCCAATACTGCTTCAACCTCCTGTGTAGAGATTGGTGGAATATGGTTGAGCTGGAACTCCAAGACTGCTACCGTCTGTCCGTGTCTGATGCAAGATTTCTTCCATATCACTAAGGCGTCCTGGGTATGCTGAATTATACTAGAGAACGTGGAGACATTCTCAAAGTCATCCAGGACAAGTGACCTCGCAGCTGAGAAGAATGGAGGCAGTCTACTTTTCAAACCATCAGCAGTTATCTCCTCTGGGACCAACTTTCTAGCAAATATGGCTTCTAATGTATTGAGGACTCCCCCCAAGATGTTGCCCATTGCCTTCTTCACTTTAGCTGAATCTGCCCTTGCTGCGTCGTGAAATCCACGGCCTGTGACCACCGAGGAGTACCAACTGGTGAAATCGTACCTATCACCTCTCTGAATTACACCTCCATCCACTAAGGTTTCTAGAGGTACATGCATCAAAGCCCCCAAACGAAGTACAGTCTTCGTTTGATAGATGCGAGTATCACCCCAGGCCTGATCTACTATATCCATCCGTGCCAAAATATTTGAGGCCTGTCGATAAGCATCGGCAAGGTCCTCCATGAATTTCCCTGTCTCAGCATGAACACGGCTAACCCACTTGTCCGCCTCCGTTTCCATTTTCTTCAAATCCTCTAAGGCAACAACTGACTCATTCGGAAGCTCCGATGGACGTTCTACTGCCGGGTCTGCTGGTTCACCTGGACGTGCTAGATTCTGCATATATCCTATCAAGGTTTTGTGCTCCTTCTTCAATTTCTTATACTTCCCCTCCGTGCGGAGCAACTGATCCTTCAATGCCTGATAGGAGTTATCGAACTCCTCGATAACTTGGGCTCCCGTAGGACGACCCAACTCTACTGTGGTGATCACATAATTTTCAGGCCTCTCCTCGGTTCGATCACAATCTTCCCTCGGAATAGCCACCTGAAGCGTGCGAGAGCCTGACTCGTCGGTCGAGATCTTTGAAAACTTTCGGGCCCTTTTCTTCTCTGGTGGCGCACTGATCCTCCTAAGGAACTCCTCCATCTCAATGGCCGGATCCGTGTCATCCTCGGGTTCTCTCCTCATTCTGTCGGAAAGCCAATCAGGCACTGTCTGCTGTGGATTACAAATGACAAGGGGCTGTTCTTCTGTTGCCTCCATCTCGTGCACTTCCTCTCTTCTTGCACTGGTCTGCTCAGGCTCATCCTCCTCTATAATCTGGGTATCTCCCGACCCTTGGGTCCCTTGTTCTGTGTTTTCCTCTTCTTCCAAAGCCGTGTCCAACATCTGCTGAAAATGGGTGTCGGCCATTGTTTCCTCTTCCTCCTCCTGTTGGCCGCCCCTGGATAACTGACACTAGCTGATTCCCGGGCGTTGGGCTGATCTACCTCCTCAAGTCCCCGCTCTTCCTCTAATCCTGCCCTCTGATCGGCAAATAATGAAACCACTCTTAAACTCGAAGATTGAGTTTGTGAGTGCACGGGTGATGCTTGTTCTATCCTCAACGGTATCGGCTGGGTTGGCACTTCCACTTGTGCCCTCGATGTCTGAGCAATTTGTTTCCCTCTTTTTACCGATAACGGCCTTGGGTCACCCATCAAGCTGTAAGTAAGGGCGATCGACTTGCTCTTAAGTCTGCATACATGTCTGTCGACCCAAGTCCTGGTAAAAGTCATCACCGGGATAGAAAGAGTGTCCAAGTCCATGATCTCTGGCTCGGACCAATCAGGTGGTGGGACAGGAGTATCCCTAACTGACCCATAGTCGGGTTGCATGACGTTGACATCCTCCTCCACCTGGTCGGGAACTGGAATAATCTCACATTCTCTAATCAACTTGAGAGGAAGTCAGGAAAACATCCTTCTTCTTATCTCAGCCTCATCCACTGCATTTGCCCAGAAGTCCTCCAGATGAGCTCTGTGCCGGTATTCAACGTTCTGTACCATCCGGATGTTCCCGTAAGGATCGAAATCCTGCCTGCCTGTGTGATATGACAAATGATAAGATTGCAGCTCGTCCTCTGCCTCTCGGGCTGCCTGCAAAGAGGGACACACCTCAATGGAATTTCCCATGGTGATAGGGAAATCAAGCCCACCCTTCTTTTTCCTTTTCTGAATCTTATCGTAGGCAATCAATTGCCTAGATATCTCAAGCATTACTATGTGATCAGTGGGGTATCGTGGTAACCGATACGGATACGAAGTGAACCCCTGCAGCCTAATATATGTGAATTTCGGGAATTGGATGAGCCAATACCCATATTCCTCAATCAGTGTCTGTGCTTCTTTAGATATTCTCTGCTGCGTTCTCTGCTGAAGCGTCCTCGCGATGTGCATTGTGAATGCATCATTTGCCCGTTTATAGTTGGCAATGTTAGCCAAATGTAGCTGTGTGCAGGCTTCATGAATTTTGAATTGACCAGGGGCACAGCCGATTGGCTCTTTGTACGAAATCCCTCTGTACTTAGTCATTCTGGCCAACATGTAAATTACATATGAGCTCATGTAGAAAGTCTTCGTCACCTTCAAGCTCCTGAATTGCTCATCGATGTGGTTGCTAATCATCCTAGCCCAATCGACACACTCCTTTCCTTCCAAGATGATCTCGATGAAGTAGAACATCCAAGGCTCGAAAATGTAAGCCTGTGCACTCCCATTCACCCGGCTCAGCATCATTATCAAATCACAGTATTCTTGTTTCACGTCCTCGGCAATTATCTGCTTTGGGAGCTTAGTGCGGGGTGGCCTCGGCTTTTGCATCCAAACTCTGTTGATGACTGCAGTGACTCTTTCGAAAGAGGAAGAGTACATCTTATCTGCCCTCTTGTTTGTTCTGTATAACATCTCCTCAGCAGTTGGAATCCCAAATGCTTCTCCGATGGCATCGGTGTGAAGTTGGCGAGCAGTTTACCATCCGGAGAGACAATCGTCCTACGTTCTGGCTTGTAGTGATTGGCGCACTCCATAATTAGCTCCGGACACTGAATTGCTGGCGGAAAACTAGCAGCTGCGTAGATTCCACTCTTCATTATATTATGTGCCGTGACGGATGGTTGATGGCCCCCTAGCCCGAACATCCTCGATTTGAGTGCATTCAGATTAAATGAACCAAGGTTGGTGTCATTCAATCCTGCCAACTTTGAAACTATTGCTGACTTTGGGAGAAATGGCTTCGCGAGCCTCTTAATCATTGCCTACCGGGATGAGCCAGCCTTGCCTGCCTCAGTGTTTGCAGCTCTGCTTGTTCCTGCAACATCCTTTGCGCCAGCCATCTGCAAAATAAAATAGAAGAATAAGCTAGGCTGCAGATTAATAAAATAAAACAATTCCCGAGATGGCTGCGAATACGGAGTTAGCTTTGAAAATAAAATTTCTCAGCATAAATTTCTAACTCCAAACCTCGTACTGTATAAAAATCTCTGAGTTTAGAGACAACTTTCAGCAACTGCACTTCTGACTGGTGAAGAAAAAACGCAGCAAGCTAATAACTTTCAGTAATGTAGCTAATTTCTCCAGCACAAATAGTTCGAACCTTGACTTCACTTTGTCAACTTCAGCAATTAGAGGAATAAAGAGTTGCCAGCAATATGAAATTTCGACTTCCTCAACTTCTCAACGTTTAAACTTCTTCAAGACTTCGACTTTCAGTAGCGTGAAAATAAAGATCCCCAGAGAAAAGAAACCCTCTACAACTTTGCAAATCTGCAGCAACTCCACTTTCAGCTCTTTGAGAATTAAATTCTCCAGCAACTCCGGAAAATAACTTCAACCTTCAACTTCGAAGTTGCAGCAACACACTTTCAGCTTTTCGAAAGAAAGAGTCTCGGCAAATGAAGATTTCTCCAGCACTTCGCACTTTCAGCAACTCAACACTCCGAAATAAAATAAACTCTCACAGAATTTCTCTCCTCAACCACTTGGAAAATATTTCAATCTCTCAAGAACTTCTTCAGCAACTTCAACTTCGAAACAATGTGAGGAGAAATGAGAGAAGAGATTGTTTAAATAACTTTTCCGGAGAATCCTGCTAAGTAGTGCTGGGGCTATTTTTAGCACCTTCATCAATTTTCCACTATCTTCGTTCGGAATCTTCTAATTCAAGCGCAGTAGTGGGCTAGTCGTCAGCCGGTCATTATGGCAGTCGCCATTAATAATGATTCCTTCTTCTTCAAATTTCGAATTTTCCTCTTAGTCATTCGATTAACCTTGGCGATTTGTTGGCGTTTCAATTAGCACCTCTGGAGTGCTTATTGGAAACGGACAGCTATTGCAAGTGTGTTAGTATATCTTCGGATTATAGAGAGGAAGATCTCTCTTTGCTGATTTTATACTGTAAAAAAGGGGTGTACTAAGATTTCCTATCTTTTTTACTCAGCGGTAGGACACAAGGGTGCATAAACCAATGCGCCGTAGCTAAGCTTTTCTCTGGTTTCCGCAGATCTTAACTACGACTAACTAAGCTTCTAAACTATCCTACCTCCTCAAGAAAAACAGAGCATGAGGGCATAGGAGCGAAATGGTATGGTTGGATCACTTGAATCCTCCGTCTCAATGGAATATGGCCGAGGCTCTGAACCTTCGGATATATACCAAGATAGGGCTCGATACAAGCAAACACTCGTTACGGTAAACTGGATCTGAGACTTGCCAAGGAGGAGGAACCCCTATCCGAGGTATAGGCTTGGAAGCAGCTCACTGGAAACAACAAGGAACGATGGCCTTTCTAACAGGATTCCCGAGGAGGTGACGACACCTGTCCAAAGTCTAGGCTGCAAGAAAGATCATTAAACAACATCAAACGATAATGATTGATGACAAAATATCCAAGGAGGCGACGACACCTGTCCAAGGAGGAGATTGAAACAATGCACTATTTAAAAACAAGACTTTGAATAACTCAAATAATTAGATCAATCAAGCTTGCACCATCTGATTTATTTCTTTAAGATTCTTCAAAGAATTACAAAGGTCGGGACAGCAAAGGCACGAAATCATGCACAATTGCGATCAACCAACGAACTCTCATCCAAGAGTGAACAGATATAAACAAGCGAACTCTGGCAACAGTGGCGCAGCAATTTTGCTAGCAAATAAAGGTTAAACAAATAAAGAACCTAAGGCTCTTATTTATAGGAACTCAAAGGAGTAGGCAACCCTAAAATCTCCTTGAGTTAACAAACAGTTCTTGCCAATCAGCAAGATATTATTCTATGTCTAAATGTAGGTGAGCAAACAGTTAACTGGAAATCTACTTCAGTTAACTGAAACTAAACAAAAGTCAAACTGGAAGTCTACCTCAGTTGACTGACACCTAACTAAAAGTGAACTTATGTTACAAATGTGTCTCCAAATAGACATCCACCTTTTGAGGAAATCTGAGATCCACAAATCGTGGGAGTCAAATAGACATCCTAGATTAGTGGGATCTGACATGCATGATCTGTGGAGATCTGGAGTCAACTCGGAAAGGGGCATCAAGTTGACTTCAGTCGTATTTATTGCTACTTTGGAGGGTATGACGTCCTTCTTGAGGTTTTTGACACCTCATCACCATTGGTCAACGGTGCTTTTGTTCATTCGTTGACTTCTTCATACGGAGACCGTTACATGTCTGTCAATCGTCAGCTTACCGCTTGTCAGCAACTTGATGTATGTATCTCCTTCATTCTGCTTCCCTTAGGAGGGTTACTCCTTTTCTTTTTGTCTATGTTTCCACTTTGGCGTGGAAGGTAGTGTAGTATTAACCGATGGCGGCTCTGTGTTGGGAATGACTACCTTCCGCGTTCTTTTGCAGCTTGGACGTTTTCCTTGATCTTTCTCAATGGAAGAATGTCGTGTGATGAAACCGCGAAGCTTGACCACGATCACTCCAACCGTGAGAAATGCACATGAACTTGCTGCATGTGTAAAATTCCAACAGTTACAATCCTCTAAACTGGCCTTGGAAGGCAATCAGATATACGAGGTGAAACCATTATGGAACCTGTGGACTTGTTTCTATGCTTGTCAATCTGGCTAGATTGACCTCTGGGTGTGCCTGACGCAGATCGGTGCCAGCCGTTTTCAGAAAATCATGGAGTAAGACCATTTTGGTCTTGTATTCGTCTTGGGAGAACTGCGTTCTGAAAACCTTGAAGATTGACTGTGCACACGATGCTGCTCGGACAACTTTTTCTGGAACTGCTAAAAATAGCCTTGCCGAGGGTAATTTTTACGAAATATTCTGAGACATGGGTTTTGTTGAGAATAATTCTCTAAACAAACCCAGATCGTCAGAAATTCGGAAAAACGAGTTTTTCTTTGACATGCAAGAGCCCTTTGGTGGCAGAGGCAGCGAGGCACCAGAAAGTGATTTTTCTCGGAAAAATCCAACACATGGGTTTTGTTCGTGCTTTAAAGCTGAACAAACCCAGTTTGTCCGTTTTTCAATATTATGACTTTTTCCGAAACCCTAAAAATAGGGGCAGCAAGGCTACTTTTTCTGGAAAAATCCAACATGTGGGTTTTGTTCGTGCTTTAGGCTGAACAAACCCAGTTTGTCCGTTTTTCAATATTATGACTTTTTCCGGAAACCCTAAAAAATAGGGGCAGCAGGGCTACTTTTTCTGGAAAAATCCAACATGTGGGTTTTGTTGAAAAAGCTATGCTGATCATACCCAGTTGGCCAGATCTGTGATTATTTGTCGTTTCCTGTGACATGCAAAGAAATATAGACAGAAATAGAGGAAGTAGACAGAAGATGGATTGGAAGTTATAAACTGCCACTTTGCAAGAATTATGCCTTTTGATGCAAACTCTGATAAATAGTCCCTCTGTGCAGCAGATCTTCAAAAATATGAAGAACGGTGAAAACCCCTCTGTCAGATCTTCAAAAATGTTGGAGAAGAAAAATATTCGTTCTTGAGCTCCTCAACCTGCAAAGAAATAATGAATAATGGATGCCTAGATGCTTTGATATGTCAATTTGGAGTTGCAAGCATCAATTGGGCATCCAACTCGTGATTGAGCCTGATTTGGAGTTCAAAAAGGTGATTTCCACTGATTGTGGAGTTTTTGGCCTCTTTTTGCCTCCAAAATTTGTTAACTCAAGTCAACATTTGCTTTGACTTTCTTAGGCTTCCTTTTTGGATTTTTGATCATTTTTGCAGGCTGAAGTGCCTTTGTTTGATCTTCGATCCTGGCTACTCAGTTGATCTTCGGCAATTGCTGACGGATCCGTTGTTGAGATGGGATCAGCTTGATGAGATATGCCTGGGAGAGATTAACTCAGAAAACTGAGTTTGGACCTCCAGAATGAGGGGCGCCTTTCTTCAAGAGGGGCGCTTTTGGCTGTGCCTTAGTCAATTTTCATTGACTGTTCTTCGTTTTGGCCTTTTCAGACCCTCTGTGCTCTGATCTGACGTTCCCGTCGATGGATGAGTCGGATGACTCTGCTTGACGATGCATCGGGTAGCCAACTCAATCTTGCTCAGGATGACTGACTTCTCAGTTGATGACAACAAGTTTTGGTCCTTCAAACTTAAGGGCGCCCTTGGCCAGCAGGGGCGCTTTTAGCTTGTTGACTGATTTTGCTTATGCTGTGAACTGCCTGACTTTGATCTCCTCTATCAGATGACTGATTTGTCAGAAGTTCTTGCTGATGGTTTCACTGGCGAGACTGGTCATAGCTGAGAAGATCATCCTGGGAGGCAGTAAAGATTCTGAGTGAATCTGGATGCCTTCAAGAAAGGGCGCCTTTCTTCAAGAGGGGCGCTTTTACCCATGCCTTAGCCATTTTTGGCTTATCTTTCCAGTTCTTCAATTTTGGCTTTTTCTGCTTGACCTCAGCGTGTGATCGTTTTGCGTGTCCTGTGAACCTGCTGTCAGATTGATCGCGTAGCTGGGAGGAAGCTGGAAAGATATCATGTATAGAGTTGCTGCTTATGGATTCATCTGGTGTCTGCAATTGAGGGGCGCCCCTGGCCAGCAGGGGCGCTTTTACCTTGAAGCTCTCTGATTTGGCACTTCTGTCATCAATGGATCCTCCATGCTTCGCTGACGGTTGGTCAATGATCCCTGAATCAGATAATCTTGCTGATTGTTTCGTTGTCGAGCTAGTATGAAAGTGAAGAGGATGACTATTTTGACACTGCCAGATGATTTGATTTGCCCTCTGAGGTTCAAGGGCGCCTTTCTTCAAGAGGGGCGCTTTTAACCACTGTAGACTATGTTTTGCCTTGGTAGACAAAACGTGCACCTTCCAGACTTAGCCAAATTTTTGGCCTTTTCCGTTTTGAGAATCTCCTTCGTTGAACGTCATCATTTTCATCCTTTTCCGCCATGGTTTCTTCGTTGAAGCTTTTGAGGTTTAGCTTTTAGCACCTGGTACTGGCCAATCTGCCATTAATGGCTGCGGAGCTCCTAACTTTGTTCCTGAAAAATAGAAATAGACCCACCAGAGTAAAACATATTTTTTTTTTTTTTTTACTTGATCAGTGTGATCGTGAAGGCAATTAAGCCTATCAGAATTATTTTCAATCATTTCCGGGAAGGTCCTATTTTTTAGGGTTTCCATAAAAATAGGGGTGCAAAACCCTAATTTTCGGTGTTTCAAAATTTTAACCATAGGTTCCTTGACAGAAACCCACAAGGATTTTATATTTGGTTTAACCTAAAACATACTTTAGATGGCATTTTTACGTTGTTTAGCTCAATTTAAGCAGAATGCCAAAAATTTCATTTTGGAAGGGTATAACGATTTAAGCAACTCGCGAGAAAAACAATCACTTGAATCCCATTTTAAAATCTCGCAGTGTTTAAATAAATTCCACTCGAAAAATTTCGTGGGAGTTGTAAATATATTTCCAACTTTTAAAATGTCTGTCATTTAAATCCTCGGTTTCATAAAATTTGCCTTAGACATTTAAATTCTCTCATTAAAATGTTCAACTCCGAGTGATTAAAAATTATCTGCGCCTGCTCGAAATAATTCACCCTCTGAGATTTAATTTCCGTTAGGAAAATAATCTAGGCAAAACGAATTTCCTCTGAAAATATTAAAATTTCCCTTAGGAAATTAATTTTCAAACTCTGTTAAGTCATGGGTGCATTTTAAACGGGTTCATTTGATTTTCACTTGACCCATGGAAAATATTCGTCGATATCAAATTTTCCCCTTGAAAAAGATTCGTTTACTTTCAACTGCCTTCGGAGAATTTTAAAACTCATCAAATCATCCTTCCATGCCAAGGGCGTATTTTTCCCTAGTGAAGTGTTATATCACTTAGAAAAAAATTTCTAACACTTTCTCTACCATAGGCGTATATTTCCCTTGGTATAGTTTTTCCCTCTGAAAAAAATCTCCATGCCTTATGAATTAAAATTTAAATCCCTCTTCAAGGGCGTATTTCATAGGGTTAACTTTTTATATTTCTCACACTTAAAGCCCCTTCTAACTCATCCTCTTCATGGGCGCATTTAGAGGGTCAAGCTCCCATTTTCCATGCCTTAGAAAATTTCAAGACCTCCTCACCTTGAGGTCGCATTTCACCCTTGCAAGTTCTATTTCCTTCTACCTTAGGCGTTTTTCTTCTTAGCATCATCTAGGCTTGGGCGCATTTCATGGGGTTAACTTTCACTTCAGGGCGCATTTTGATGTGCTTACTTTCATTTCACTACTTAGAATCTTATTGCCACCTGGGCGTATTTTACTCATGCAAGCCTTGATTTCTTACTTAGAAAATACTCAAACACTTAGAATATCCTTTCAAGGTGAGGGCGCATTTGCTAGGTTCCACTTTTATTTCGTTGCCTTAGGAAATTTTCTCCAGCAACCTTGGGCGCATATGGGGTCTTGAGCTTTCCTTTCCATGCCTTAGACGTTTTTTTTTCAAGTCCTAGCCACTTTATCTTCTTGAGGGCGCATGTGGGTGTGTCTGGTTTTACTTTTACCACTTAGAATTTCTTCAAGCCATGTATCTTCTTGAGGGCGCATTTTGACCTCTCTACTTTCATTTTATGCCTTAGAATATTTCATCGAGCTCACTTTACACCTTGGTGAGGGCGCATTTACATGGGTCTACTTTTGTTTTTGCCTTAGAAACTTTTTAGTCTTCAATCCTTGAGGTGGGCGCAAATCACTAGGTGAGCTTTTAATTTTTTGCCTTAGAAACTTTTCAAGGCTTCAATCCTTGAGGTGGGCGCATTTACACATGTGAGCTTTCACTTTCCACGCCTTAGAACTTTTTCAAGGCATCTCTTCTTCCTTGGGCGCAAATGAGACCCCATGCTTCTGTTTTCTCTTGAGGGCGCATTTACACATGTGAGCTTTCACTTTCCACGCCTTAGAACTTTTTCAAGGCATCTCTTCTTCCTTGGGCGCAAATGAGACCCCATGCTTCTGTTTTCTCTTGAGGGCGCATTTACACATGTGAGCTTTCACTTTCACCATGGGCGCATTTCCTTGGTTCCACTTTCGTTTTCATGACTTAGAAACTTTTCACCTCTCTCCTTCCTCTTTGGGCGCATTTTGAGGTATGAGCTTCTGTTTTATGCCTTAGGCGTTTTGAAGGCATCTCTTCTTGAGGGCGCATTTTGATGGGTCTACTTTTATTTCTGCCTTAGACAATTTTCAAGCCTCTGCCTGTTCCTGCTCTTGCATTCTATTTTTAGCAAGTTGTGCTATTTTTAGCAAATCCCTTGATTTTCAACCTCTAAGGCTCCGTTTTGCCTGAAAATTTCATCAGATGATATTCTCTGCCTTGTGAACCTGTTTTGTCAGTCCTCTGCCCTGACCTGCTATTTATAGCCACCTGCTATTTATAGTAAGTTTGACTTTCTGACTTTAGTAGCTCCGTTTTGCCTGAAAGTTGCAACGTTTGATCTTGATAGCTTGAGTGTTACTCTGATGCCAACCTCGGGTGCAGACCTGCTATTTATAGCCGTGCCCTGACTTACTAAAAATAGTAAGTTCTCCGACTTTGCTCAAATTTTGCCAGCAGGTACCTTGAAGTGTGCTGACATGGGTGGGGTACTTTGTTTAGGCTATTTTTGGGTTTTACCCCCTATAAAAGTGGAAACCCTAATTTGATTTGCATGTATCCCGAACGGTCTTGTTTGACTTCGTTCCTTCTGCATGTCGTTCTGCTTGCTGGACTGGAGTGTTGGGCGGCTGCCGGAGTGTACCTGCTAAAAATAGAAACTGTCTGAAAAGTGACTCATCCACTGCCGGATGGTTTTGCATGTCATATTGCCCGCGGGATCTCAAAAACCCAGAAAAACCCAGAAAACTGGTCTGCATGCATGTACTGGCTAAAAATAGTAAGTCCTCAAAACTCGATCTTCTCTGCTTGCAAGTCACACCGTTGCGAAGCTCTCGAAAAACCCATGAAGAAAAACCCGACATGCGTTGAAAAACACTGCATGCGAACCCTAAAATAGCCTCCGAAGGCTGAACTCTGAAAGTGGTTGTCTCGGTTTGCATGTTACATCACTGCGAAGGTTTTGGAAAACCCAGAAGGATTCTCCAGACATGCATCTGAAAAGCCCATGTGGAAACCTTGAAAATGGCTCTTAAAGCCTGAAATGCCAAAAATAGTAAGTCGTCTGATCTGGCTCAAAATTTACGTGTAGACAGCTTGATGTCACTCGGATGCAGTGGAACTGACAGAATTCCAAAATCTCAATAAAATAGTCCCAAATTGAATACTTACTAAAAATAGTAAGTTGCCGGAATACGGTGAAAATTTAGGGGGACTCTGCTGGAAGTCTTCTGACTGCTGCTCTAAGCTTAGATTTCAATTTTATAACTCAGTTTGACCTTTAATAAGCCTGAAGGATGAAAACCCTAATTACACAGACTTGACCAATACTTTAACCTGGGTCAAACGACGGGACATCCCCGGAAGGACTAGAGACCAGAGAGAGAGCGAACCAAAGCCAAAAGACCAGAATGGAGCAAAAATTCGGGGGTCCCCATCTTGATGGGGTGATGTGTGAAAAAGGTCACAACAGAAGTGTGCATGAAGAGAGTTTTCAATTTACCAAATTTAGATCTTCAGTTAAACTCTTTGCATGTCGACTTCTATTTTACCTATTTTTAGTCATAACTGGCAAAAACTAGTTTGCATGCATTAGTTAACAGAATCTTCAAGATGGCGCCCTAATTTGGGGTTGTTCTACATCCAGTTAACTAAGTTTGAAGCCAAATATAGGCCATGCGTGAGTTTTGAAGCACCAGTTGTACTTCAAGCGCCATTTCCAATGCTTGACATACATTTCACACACCTTAGAAGATAGTTTGCTATATATTTTGCTAATGGCATCCATTATTCTTCATCCGAGTTGACAAGAAACATCTTTCTTGAGCATAAAATTGATCTGCAGGTGCTACAGGTGTCAGATTTCAGTATTCTTCGTAGCTACAGATTCAGATTGTTCAAGGGAAGATTATTTCAGACTTGGTTTCTATTTTGCATGCAGGTGTTATCAGTCCTACTTCAAGCATAGGCGAACTTTTACAGAAGAAGAGAGAAAACAAAAAATAAAACTTCTATTCTTCTGTCTTACTTTCTTCTATTCTCGTCTTAGGTTTTCTTCGCATGTCAAAGAAAACGGCAGATTTTTCAGAAAAGCATCATTTGGGTTCGAGTATTTCAGCATCAACAACAATACCCATGTCTTAGATTATTTTGTGAAAATTGCCCCGCTGCCTCTTTTCTAGAAGCACTGTGCTTTTTTCCAGAATTCTCTTTGCATGTGGGCCTAAATCACATTTTTTTGCAAATTTGTTGATCTGGGTTGTTTTAGGATCCATTTCTACACAAAACCCATGTTCCAGATTTTCGCGGGAAAAATTGCCCCCAGTGCCGCTAACTGCCAGTTCAAATCTCAACCGAAAACCTTTTGCATGCAAGCCTAAATCCCATTTTTTCGAAATTCTGACATTTTGGGTTGCATTAGAATTTGATTCTGCACAAAACCCATATCTTAGAATTTGTCCGAAAAAATTCACTTCCCTTGCTATTTTTAGCCTATCCCCGAGCTTTTTCAGTTTTTCCAAAGTTGTCCAAACATACCCGACTTTACAGTCAAAAGTCTAGTTTTTCAGAATGCAGTATAATCCCATAGATTATAAGGCCAAATAGGTCTTTCTTCATAACTTTCTGAAAACTACCGATACCGACTTAAGTCATGTTTTTCCCCTCGTCAATCTGAACTCATTGGAGGGTATCAGCAGTACTACAATCAAAAATCTTGAACGTTCAGGGATATTTGCAGCGGCGTCCATTCCTATCTCAGTCTTTGATCTTGAGTTCGTACTTGCTTGTGTCAAGCATTATGACTCGCCTACCAGACAAATCAGATCGACAGATGGAAGGATTATTTGTAGCCTGAAGCCGAGGGATGTAGAAAAATGTTTTTCTATTCCTCCACGTTCAGATCATTTCGCTGTATCCATTTCAGATTGTGACAGAATATGGGAGGAGGACAAGGATAGATCACAAAAGAAAGTAGCTCAACGGTGGTTGAAAATTCAAAAAACCAACATGCCAAGGAAGATTGCACGTGGGGATTTCAAGGACGAGATTGCTATTTTGATAACTTTCCTTAACCGGTTAGCAGGTTCTGAAGACGCAAGCGCTTTTCGAACATGGATGTTCTACCTCATCTCACGAGTTATTGATAAAAAAGAAACATTTGACTGGGCCATGTTTATCAGCGAGTGTCTTCACCAGCAGATTACAGAGTTCCTAAAGATTCATGAATTCCATATGGTAACTTTTTTGGTTTACTTAGTTGCATTTCAAGGCAGCTTTAAATTATTAAAGACCGATGGAGTTCTGGGTGTTCAGCGAGTGTACGAATACTACCCTCAGTTGGAGTTTTCGAAAGCTGAACAGGACTTTACAGTAGTGAATGATCATTTTCTTATTAGAACGGTCAGAAATTTAGATAACGAGATGCATGTGAGGATTTCCATGGAGGCACAATCAGCAATGGAAAGTTGGGCAGATTGGTTTATCCAATTTCCTACTTTCACATATATTCGTGTATATGGATATACAGGAGAGCCTCTGATGCTACCGAGGTACCCATCGGATAAGGTTCTTTTCATGGAGTTCATGAGACAGGTACATGGGGTTCACACTTTTCTTCGCAATCGACATAAGCCAGCTTTCACCTTTCCGTTTGAGTTAGGTATTTACAAATGCAAAACAGCTGCTGATTGCAAGTTAATGGCACACGAGTTAGAGAAAATTCAGCTTCGGTGTTTTCCTCAGAAGCGTGCCAATGATCCGTTGGGTCATTATTGAGCAAGGTTGGAGCGAAATGTTTCACATTCGGCAGCGCTTGAGGACTTTTGGGTCAATTGTGAGGATGAATTTGAGGTGCGCCGTTGTCATTATTGTAGGCTTACTGTTCCACAGATTGCTGATTTCTTGTCAGAGGATGTGGAAGGTTTGTCTGATGATGATGGCGAGATACTACTTCATTCATTCATTAGAGACCAAGTTGCTCGCCAGCCACTTCGCCAACCTGATTGGTATGTTCCATTGAACACTTCAGTGAAAGACTTATCTAGGTCTGTTATCAAAACCACTATGTACTTCCTTGAGAGCAAGCGGAAGCGAAGGGTGATCCCAGTTACAGAGCTGCCAGCAGTGGTAGTTTCTTCTTTACCTTCTACTTCTAGAGCTAAATCTCGAGTCAAGGTTACTATGAGGCCACCTGAAGGGGTTAAGATGGGAATTAATTCAAAAGGAAAAAGCATCACCAAAAGGAAACAGGTTGAGAAGGAGCCAACACTTCCAGTTACAGAGACAGTACTTCTAGAGCCAGTTATTTCATCGGAACCAGTTATTCAGACTGAGGCTGGGTTGTCATCTCCAGGTTCACCTTTTTCAGCGAACTCATCTCCCATAGATATTGATTCGGAGCCTGAGATTTCGATACATGAGACCTGCATACCAGTGGATATGCCAGCAGCTAATACAGTAGAAACGACTCCACCTCGAGAGGACAGTATTCCTTATTCATCTTGGCTCGAGAAGTCATTGGAGAGGGAGAGGCGTATGCCTTCATATAATCTTGATTTGTCTGAGTTTGGTGAGCCCTATCAGAACAAGTTGAATAAGAGGGCCAGAAAGCAGATAAATATTGAGAAGAATCTTGAGGCAGAGATCGTCATAGAGGTTGCTACTCCTCCAAAAGACAAATACTTGGATGAAGTTGATGTTGGTGATTTTACCTTCGTCAAAACTAATCTGGGTAAGAATACTTGACACACCAACGTGAATCTATTCAGAGTCGTCGCAAGTAATCTAGAGGAGCGCGTCATGAAAGATGGTGAGGATAAGGTAGTTCTCAAGGCTGAAATCAGACAACTTCGCAGGTACATCTCGGGTTTGCTTCATGGCAACAAGGGGCAAGCACCTTTACTTCCACAACTTCGAGAAACCGCCGCAGAGCAGCAGAGGATTCAACACTTGGTTAATCGAGGAAAGCTACTGGATACCTGGATTGAAGACTTTATT
>CM021100.1:663558129-663633121 GCA_007115665.2 Sequoiadendron giganteum
AAGGGCTTTCGCCTCATATCTCTCCATCTCAGAGAATTGTGCATTACAACAAATGATGATGTGACTCCCTTTGAAGCTCTAAGTACTCGCATCAGCTTCCTGACCTCCTCGACCAAATTTGTCTGCAATACTTGCTTTAGAGAAATGGTTTCCAACTCACACCTTTGTAGAGATTTAGGGCTGATCTTTTCAACCTCTTCCCAGATTACTCTATTATGAATAGGTTCGCAGAGCTACCAATGTTAAATCTAGGTTGATAGATATGAGGAATTATGATCTCAACTGCTGAAGAGGTACTTCAAGGATTTAGCATCAACACTGCAACTCTTTACTGAATCAAAGAACTCCCTTTAAAGATTAATGCTTCCTTTTCAAAAGATATCTTCAGCCATTCACACACTCTCAAGGTTCCAAGTACTGTCTCCATTTTTCAACCTATAGGATGCATCAAGCTCTTCTTGCAAGCAATCTCTTATACTTCTTTATCCGTCCTAAAAGCATTAAGAAGAGATTATTAACAGTTCATGAAACTCAACTATCTCAAAAATACCATTGCTAAAAGCATACATAATTGACCATCTCAAAGTTATAGGATGAATCAATAACAATTCATGAACATTATTCAACCATGCAATACTTATCTCATTAAGTTTAGAATCGTGTACGCAAAAATGAAAAATCGATATTAATGATCACAATATTTGCTCTCTTCGCCCTTTGCAATGGCGTCAATCGCTGCTGCTCTCAATGCAAACTCAGGGCTTCGATTTCTATTTCTCTGATTATAACAACAACAACTATTAGAATGAACACATATGCTCTCATCACACTACAAGGCACAGCCCCTTCACTATCTTAATGACAACACTTTTAATCCTCTTCATACTGCCATACCGCCTTTATTTAAAGCTTGACTTGCCTGAACTTTATAGAAAACAACTCAAATATTCCCTGCCCAGTAATCATCTGAGCAGTGATTATGATTACCACAGTAATATAACCTTAACTCCAAGCCCAGCCACGATATCTCAAATTTCAATCAGCAATTAGATAATATGTTGCCAGTCAACCAAGGTAATGGAAAACTTTGAACTCTCCAATATGCACGTAGGTTGTGTTGACGTGCCTTTTTGTGACAGCGCCAGCACAGAATAAAGTTGCCCAACGGTCACTCTATTCTCTCTTGATCAAAGTGTCCCACATGCTAAGATTGCTTGAAAGTTCATGTGTTCGACTCCAAGGTTCCTTTTATCGCGAATAGACTCAGTTGGTTGATGTGTTTTGCTGGTTATTTCAAGGGACTTACGTAGTTGTTCGACTTTGTGAAGCAATTAGGACATGAATGATTTGGCAATATGGTTCTGGTATCTAGACTGACTCGAAAATGCAGAATTAAAAGGGGATAGGGATAGGGATTCTACAGATCTACCTCTAAAGGGGGTGGAGGACGAAGATCGACTTAAGCAATCTTCAAACCAAACTTCGCTTTGTCTTCTTTCGAACAACTCTGACAAAGTTGGTGCAATCTTCAAAGGATGAGAAAATGTTCAAACTATGACACAACACGTTCATACCGTCAACACGACGCATACAAACACATGAACCATAATCGAAGTTAAGTGCTCATACTCCAGTTGACCACGCAAGGCGAACTTACCATCAGCAAGTCCGCTAGTGGTATGGACGAGAAGACTTGCTCAAATCACAACGCCACACTCCACAGCTAACAACTACTTGCATGAAATAAAATCTATTTTACTCTATCTACCTTTAATTGGAAAGACGAACAAGCCTTGCTAGCTACTCACAATAGAAGATAGAACCACCAAACAATGATAAATCTTTATATTATGAGAGTGTTCACAACAACTTCTTACAAAGTCCTCAATGGGAAAACTTCCTTTCCTCCTCAATCTAAGCTAACTTCTAAGCTCTACTTTCTAACTTCTATCTCCAATACTCTCTAGCTCTGATCTATCTCTGATTCTAATTCTAATTTTACAAATGAGGGGGGATGCCCCTTTTATAATAAGTCCAATTCAGTGGACGGTTCAGATCAAATTACAATGAAGGGCTCATATCGAGCCACCTATGCCCTGATTAGGGTTTCTGCCCTAAAAACCGCCACAGAGAGGAGTGGGCAATGAATGCACAGAATATTCTCCACTCCCCTGCAGGAATCATAATGAGCAATTAATGCCCACTATCATCATCAAGAAGATCCTCATCAAGCAGCGCGTTCCCACTGGCCTTCTCCCGGATAGCAAACTCGATCAACCGGGCCAATACTGCTTCAACCTCCTGTGTAGAGATTGGTGGAATATGGTTGAGCTGGAACTCCAAGACTGCTACCGTCTGTCCGTGTCTGATGCAAGATTTCTTCCATATCACTAAGGCGTCCTGGGTATGCTGAATTATACTAGAGAACGTGGAGACATTCTCAAAGTCATCCAGGACAAGTGACCTCGCAGCTGAGAAGAATGGAGGCAGTCTACTTTTCAAACCATCAGCAGTTATCTCCTCTGGGACCAACTTTCTAGCAAACATGGCTTCTAATGTATTGAGGACTCCCCCCAAGATGTTGCCCATTGCCTTCTTCACTTTAGCTGAATCTGCCCTTGCTGCGTCGTGAAATCCACGGCCTGTGACCACCGAGGAGTACCAACCGGTGAAATCGTACCTATCACCTCTCTGAATTACACCTCCATCCACTAAGGTTTCTAGAGGTACATGCATCAAAGCCCCCAAACGAAGTACAGTCTTCGTTTGATAGATGCGAGTATCACCCCAGGCCTGATCGACTATATCCATTCGTGCCAAAATATTTGAGGCCTGTCGATAAGCATCGGCAAGGTCCTCCATGATTTTTCCTGTCTCAGTATGAACACGGCTAACCCACTTGTCTGCCTCCGTTTCCATTTTCTTTAAATCCTCTAAGGCAACAATTGACTCGTTCGGAAGCTCCGATGGACGTTCCACTGCCGGGTCCGCTGGTTCACCTGGACGTGCTAGATTCTGCATATATCCTATCAAGGTTTTGTGCTCCTTCTTCAATTTCTTATACTTCCCCTCCGTGCGGAGCAACTGATCCTTCAATGCCTGATAGGAGTTATCGCACTCCTCGATAACTTGGGCTCCCGTAGGACGACCCAACTCTACTGTGGTGATCACATAATTTTCAGCCCTCTCCTTGGTTCGATCACAATCTTCCTTCGGAATAGCCACCTGAAGCGTGCGAGAGCCTGATTCGTCGGTCGAGATCTTTGAAAACTTTCGGGCCCTTTTCTTCTCTGGTGGCGCACTGATCCTCCTAAGGAACTCCTCCATCTCAATGGCCGGATCCGTGTCATCCTCGGGTTCTCTCCTCATTCTGTCGGAAAGCCAATCAGGCACTGTCTGCTGTGGATTACAAATGACAAGGGGCTGTTCTTCTGTTGCCTCCATCTCGCGCACTTCCTCTCTTCTTGCACTGGTTTGCTCAGGCTCATCCTCCTCTATAAGCTGGGTATCTCCCGACCCTTGGGTCCCTTGTTCTGTGTTTTCCTCTTCTTCCAAAGCCGTATCCAACATCTGCTGAAAATGGGTGTCGGCCATTGTTTCCTCTTCCTCCTCCTGTTGGCCGCCCCTGGATAAACTGACACTAGCTGGTTCCCGGGCGTTGGGCTGATCTACCTCCTCAAGTCCCCGCTCTTCCTCTAATCCTGCCCTCTGATCGGCAAATAATGAAACCACTCTTAAACTCGAAGATTGAGTTTGTGAGTGCACGGGTGATGCTTGTTCTATCCTCAACGGTATCGGCCGGGTTGGCACTTCCACTTGTGCCCTCGATGTCTGAGCAATTTGTTTCCCTCTTTTTACCGATAACGGCCTTGGGTCACCCATCAAGCTGTAAGTAAGGGCGATCGACTTGCTCTTAAGTCTGCATACATGTCCGTCGACCCAAGTCCTGGTAAAAGTCATCACCGGGATAGAAAGAGTGTCCAAGTCCATGATCTCTGGCTCGGACCAATCAGGTGGTGGGACAGGAGTATCCCTAACTGACCCATAGTCGGGTTGCATGAAGTTGACATCCTCCTCCACCTGGTCGGGAACTGGAATAATCTCACATTCTCTAATCAACTTGAGAGGAAGTCTAGAAAACATCCTTCTTCTTATCTCAGCCTCATCCACTGCATTTGCCCAGAAGTCCTCCAGATGAGCTCTGTGCCGGTATTCAACGTTCTGTACCATCCGGATGTTCCCGTAAGGATCGAAATCCTGCCTGCCTGTGGGATATGACAAATGATAAGATTGCAGCTCGTCCTCTGCCTCTCGGGCTGCCTGCAAAGAGGGACACACCTCAATGGAATTTCCCATGGTGATAGGGAAATCAAGCCCACCCTTCTTTTTCCTTTTCTCAATCTTATCGTAGGCAATCAATTGCCTAGATATCTCAAGCATTACTATGTGATCAGTGGGGTATCGTGGTAACCGATACGGATACGAAGTGAACCCCTGCAGCCTAATATATGTGAATTTCGGGAATTGGATGAGCCAATACCCACATTCCTCAATCAGTGTCTGTGCTTCTTTAGATATTCTCTGCTGCGTTCTCTGCTGAAGCGTCCTCGCGATGTGCATTGTGAATGCATCATTTGCCCGTTTATAGTTGGCAATGTTAGCCAAATGTAGCTGTGTGCAGGCTTCATGAATTTTGAATTGACTAGGGGCACAGCCGATTGGCTCTTTGTACGAAATCCCTCTGTACTTAGTCATTCTGGCCAACATGTAAATCACATATGAGCTCATGTAGAAAGTCTTCGTCACCTTCAAGCTCCTGAATTGCTCATCGATGTGGTTGCTAATCATCCTAGCCCAATCGACACACTTCTTTCCTTCCAAGATGATCTCGATGAAGTAGAACATCCAAGGCTCGAAAATGTAAGCCTGCGCACTCCCATTCACCCGGCTCAGCATCATTATCAAATCACAGTATTCTTGTTTCACGTCCTCGGCAATTATCTGCTTTGGGAGCTTAGTGCGGGGTGGCCTCGGCTTTTGCATCCAAACTCTGTTGATGACTGCAGTGACTCTTTCGAAAGAGGAAGAGTACATCTTATCTGCCCTTTTGTTTGTTCTGTATAACATCTCCTCAGCAGTTGGAATCCCAAATGCCTCTCCGATGGCATCGGGTGTGAAGTTGGCGAGCAGTTTACCATCCGGAGAGACGATCGTCCTACGTTCTGGCTTGTAGTGATTGGCGCACTCCATAATTAGCTCCGGACACTGAATTGCTGGCGGAAAACTAGCAGCTGCGTAGATTCCACTCTTCATTATATTATGTGCCGTGACGGATGGTTGATGGCCCCCTAGCCCGAACATCCTCGATTTGAGTGCATTCAGATTAAATGAACCAAGGTTGGTGTCATTCAATCCTGCCAACTTTGAAACTATTGCTGACTTTGGGAGAAATGGCTTAGCGAGCCTCTTAATCATTGCCTGCCGGGATGAGCCAGCCTTGCCTGCTTCAGTGTTTGCAGCTCTGCCTGTGGCTCTGCTTGTTCCTGCAACATCCTTTGCGCCAGCCATCTGCAAAATAAAATAGAAGAATAAGCTAGGCTGCAGATTAATAAAATAAAACAATTCCCGAGATGGCTGCGAATACGGAGTTAGCTTTGAAAATAAAATTTCTCAGCATAAATTTCTAACTCCAAACCTCGTACTGTATAAAAATCTCTGAGTTTAGAGACAACTCTCAGCAACTGCACTTCTGACTGGTGAAGAAAAAACGCAGCAAGCTAATAACTTTCAGCAATGTAGCTAATTTCTCCAGCACAAATAGTTCGAACCTTGACTTCACTTTGTCAACTTCAGCAGTTAGAGGAATAAAGAGTTGCCAGCAATATGAAATTTCAACTTCCTCAACTTCTCAACGTTTAAACTTCGCAGCAACTCCACTTTCAGCTCTTTGAGAATTAAATTCTCCAGCAACTCCGGAAAATAACTTCAACCTTCAACTTCGAAGTCGCAGCAACACACTTTCAGCTCTTTGAGAATTAAATTCTCCAGCAACTCCGGAAAATAACTTCAACCTTCAACTTCGAAGTCGCAGCAACACACTTTCAGCTTTTCGAAAGAAAGAGTCTCGGCAAATGAAATTTTCTCCAGCACTTCGTACTTTCAGCAACTCAACACTCCGAAATAAAATAAACTCTCACAGAATTTCTCTCCTCAACCACTTGGAAAATATTTCAATCTCTCAAGAACTTCTTCAGCAACTTCAACTTCGAAACAATGTGAGGAGAAATGAAAGAAGAGATTGTTTAAATAACTCTTCTCGGAGAATCCTGCTAAGTAGTGCTGGGGCTATTTTTAGCACCTTCATCAATTTCCCACTATCTTCGTTCGGAATCTTCTAATTCAAGCGCAGTAGTGGGCTAGTCGTCAGCCGGTTATTATGGCAGTCGCCATTAATAATGATTCCTTCTTCTTCAAATTTCGAATTTTCCTCTTAATCTGCCAGTTAACTCTTGGCGATTTAAACAACTCGCGAGAAAAACAATCACTTGACTTGATTTAAAATTCCATTTTAAAATCTCGCAGTGTTTAAATAAATTCAACTCGAAAAAATTCGTGGGAGTAGCAAATTTATTTCCAACTTTTTAAAATGTCTGTCATTTAAATCCTCGATTTCATAAAATTTGCCTTAGACATTTTAAATTCTCTCATTAAAACGTTCAACTCCGGGCGATTAAAAAATTGTTTGCGTGCTCGAAATAATTCGTCCTTTGAGATTTAACTTCTGTCAGGAAAATAATCTAGGCAAAACGAATTTCTTCTGAAAATATTAAAATTTCCCTTAGGAAATTAATTTTCAAACTCTGCTAACTCATGGGTGCATTTTAAACGGGTTCATTTGATTTTCACTTGACCCATTGAAAATATTCATCGATATCAAATTTTCCCCTTGAAAAAAGATTCGTTAACTTTCAACTGCCTTCGGAGAATTTTTAAAACTCATCAAATCATCCTTCCCTGCCAAGGGCGTATTTTTCCCTAGTGAAGTGTTATATCACTTAGAAAAAAATTTCTAACACTTTCTCTACCATAGGCGTATACATTTTGATGAAATATTTATTTCAAAAAAAATTCCTTCACTTTACACCTCTGGCGCACTTTCATGTGTCTACTTTTATTTTGTTGCCTTAGGAAATTTTCTCCAGCAACCTTGGCGTATTTTACTCATGCAAGCCTTGATTTCTCACTTAGAAAATTCTCAAACAGTTAGAATATCCTTGGGCGCATATGGGGTCTTGAACTTTCATTTTCTTGACTTAGGAAATTTTCTCCAGCAACCTAGCCACTTTATCTTGCCTTGGGCGCATTTTGACCTCTCTACTTTCATTTCATGCCTTAGGAAAATTTCGGCCATCTCCTCTTCATCATGGGCGCAAATGCTAGGCCAAGCTTTCATTTCATGCCTTAGAGGGCGCATTTCACCCTTGACACTTTCGTTTTATGCCTTAGAAATATTTCATAGCTTCAATCCTTGAGGTGGGCGCATTTTACTAGGTGAGCTTTTGTTTTTGCCTTAGAAACTTTTTCAAGGCATCTCTCCTTGAGGTGGGCGCATTTGACTAGGTGAGCTTTTGTTTTTGCCTTAGAAACTTTTTTCAAGGCATCTCTTCTTCCTTGGGCGCAAATGAGACCCCATGCTTTCATTTTCCTAGGTGGGCGCATTTCAACATGTGAGCTTTCATTTTTGCCTTAGGCGTTTTTCAAGCCTCTGCCTTGAGGTGGGCGCATTTTACTAGGTGAGCTTTTGTTTTTGCCTTAGAAACTTTTTTCAAGGCATCTCTTCTTCCTTGGGCGCAAATGAGACCCCATGCTTTCTTTGCTAGGTGGGCGCATTTCAACATGTGAGCTTTCATTTTTGCCTTAGGCGTTTTTCAAGCCTCTGCCTGTTCCTGCTCTTGCATTCTATTTTTAGCAAGTTGTGCTATTTTTAGCAAATCCCTTGATTTTCAACCTCTAAGGCTCCGTTTTGCCTGAAAATTTCATCAGATGATATTCTCTGCCTTGTGAACCTGTTTTGTCAGTCCTCTGCCCTGACCTGCTATTTATAGCCACCTGCTATTTATAGTAAGTTTGACTTTCTGACTTTAGTAGCTCCGTTTTGCCTGAAAGTTGCAACGCTTGATCTTGATAGCTTGAGGGTTACTCGGATGCCAACCTCGGGTGCAGACCTGCTATTTATAGCCGTGCCCTGACTTACTAAAAATAGTAAGTTCTCCGACTTTGCTCAAATTTTGCCAGCAGGTACCTTGAAGTGTGCTGACATGGGTGGGGTACTTTGTTTCGGCTATTTTTGGATTTTACCCCCTATAAAAGTGGAAACCCTAATTTGATTTGCATGTATCCCGAACGGTCTCCGTTTGACTTCGTTCCTTCTGCATGTCGTTCTGCTTGCTGGACTGGAGTGTTGGGCGGCTGCCGGAGTGTACCTGCTAAAAATAGAAACTGTCTGAAAAGTGACTCATCCACTGCCGGATGGTTTTGCATGTCATATTGCCCGCGGGATCTCAAAAAACCCAGAAAAACCCAGAAAACTGGTCTGCATGCATGCACTGGCTAAAAATAGTAAGTCCTCAAAACTCGATCTTCTCTGCTTGCAAGTCACACCGTTGCGAAGCTCTCGAAAAACCCATGAAGAAAAACCCGACATGCGTTGAAAAACACTGCATGCGAACCCTAAAAATAGCCTCCGAAGGCTGAACTCTGAAAGTGGTTGTCTCGGTTTGCATGTTACATCACTGCGAAGGTTTTGGAAAACCCAGAAGGATTCTCCAGACATGCATCTGAAAAGCCCATGTGGAAACCCTGAAAATGGCTCTTAAAGCCTGAAATGCCAAAAATAGTAAGTCGTCTGATCTGGCTCAAAATTTACGTGTAGACAGCTTGATGTCACTCGGATGCAGTGGAACTGACAGAATTCCAAAATCTCAATAAAATAGTCCCAAGTTGAATACTTACTAAAAATAGTAAGTTGCCAGAATACAGTGAAAATTTAGGGGGACTCTGCTGGAAGTCTTCTGACTGCTGCTCTAAGCTTAGATTTCAATTTTATAACTCAGTCTGACCTTAAATAAGCCTGAAGGATGAAAACCCTAATTACACAGACTTGACCAATATTTCAACCTGGGTCAAACGACGGGACAATCCCCGGAAGGACCAGAGACCAGAGAGAGAGCGAACCAAAGCCAAAAGACCAGAATGGAGCAAAATTTAGGGGGTCCCCATCTTGATGGGGTGATGTGTGAAAAAAAGGTCACAACAGGTTGGGTGTAAGGAAATATCACATCCAACCACTAAACCCCTTGAATAATGCATCCAATGTGCTTGTGAATGCTCTTAGTCTGATTGACAACTCCAATGCCTTTAATCACTCTTCAAAAGGTCTCACACCTAGTTTCCATGAGATAGCGTAGGAATAAGCATATGAGTTGCCACACCCAGGCCTGGAAACCTCTCTCTATATGGTTTTGATAACTCGATAAAAAAAGGGCCATGATGATCAACAATTAAACTGTGGCTTCCTGTAGCTGCATCTTCAACCATTTCAACTTCATGTGCGGAGAAAACAACTTAATATCATCACGTTTAGAAAAGAAACGTATACTCATCTGTCATATTCAACAGGCCGCAAAGACTCTCTTATATGCTTAGACTCAGATACTACACAGATTAGTCTTTAACGCTGCTCTCTCACGAATGCATCGGTACACATTTTATTTATGTATTTATTTATTTTAGGATGAAGACACGAAAATATTAGTGGAGCAACTTTCAATATATCATTGATGCCAATCATCTGCATGATCAAAACTTCATACTCCAGAGGCATCAATAAAGAAAATATCGATTCCACTAGCGATTTCCAGGCATTAGCGGACTCATTATTCCCTTCGAGCAGCTCCCGACTCCTTTAATAATTTGACGGCTTCCTGGATGCTTCCGATTGAGATCAAATTAATATTTGTCGTCTTCTCCTTCAAGCAACTAACATTGATATCAAATGCGAATCCCCTCTTCAAATTTGATAGTCTCCTTTTGACTTTTCTTCAGTTTATACAATTTTGTCTTATCATCGACTATGTTGATAGTTAATTACCGTGCCAAGCACACACAGAGACAACTCCTGATAATAATGAATATCTGTAGGATGCGTGACTCTTCCCAGCCCGAATAACGACATATTTCTTTATGTATCGACGTCTTCTCAAGAGTTCGACTTTCCTCTTGTCCTACATTGGGCCCGACTTCCCTCAACCATTGAGCGATGGCAATATAATTTCGGAATTTCCTATGCCTGTCAATTGATAGATATCAAATCTTTGGAGCACTAAGACTCGTCTTCTTAATTCGATATAATATATATTTGAAATCACCTGATAACATCGTGATTTCACGGGAATAGCAAATATCAATCCCTCAAGCTTCAATCGCTGATGCAAACTCGACAGCATGTGACAGGCGAGGGCTGAAAGCTACGCAGCCACGGAATGAACTATTAAACATTGCTAATGTCTTATCTGACTTGAATTTAATCGGATCTTTCCTACCATGGCTCTGATACCATGTTAATGTAAGGATTAAATTCTTTTTGCAATTGTCGATCCTCATAGGTAAACATCTATAAATTTCCATGTTTCCAAATGAGGAAGGAGTGAGTATAAATATCAAAGTGGGAGACACGTCCCATGAGCGGATGTGTTTCCTCAAAGTGGAGACACGTTGGCTCAAGGGATGTGTCCCTTTATTTAATATTATATCTTTCACATTAACAACGATCAATCATCTAACCGATGTGTAGGTCTTTGTCTTCTAATGGATAACTCCTACCCTAGACATCCTACATCATATTGCACTACTAGAAATGAATCAGCTTAACAAGTACTTCACAAGTTCCCTCCTACACTAGAATATTTATCCTAGGAGTATATCAAGCTCTTCTAAGTTAACCTAATAACTTAGCTGGCTGAACTTTACTTGACACAAGTCTTCCTTTCAATCCTAGTATAGTAACTAATGTAATCGGTACTCTCCTTATATGGAGATCATACAATAATGCAGCATACAACAAAAATGCATCTTTTATCTCTAAACAAACCCCTCTCAATGTGCCATCAAACATGTAGTTCATAAAACAACTCTTTTTCCATACACAACAAAAGTACAGTTTCATCAATCAATTCCCTAACTATGTACAAACAGTAAACATAGAATACCAAAAATATTTTAAGATTTACTATTGCAATTGATAGTAGAAGAATATCTGATGCTTGGTATTTAGCTTTTCTCTAGATGATGAAGATTCAACCTATCTTCACAGCACTTCCAGCAATCAGCAATTCCCTTCTAGAACTCTATTTTCCTCTCACATAATTTATCTCTCAGTAAATGATGAATTAGATTGGTAATGGTTGCAGCTTGATTAAAATATGAAACTCTCTGGTAGTTCAATACTAAAATAGGGATATGATGAACTGACTCAATTCGCAGAATAATATGTCTCTTAGAAAATGATGAATTCTCACTTAAAAACAAAATGTTTGCTCTCTCTCAAAAATGAATTCCTCCAAATGAAAATTAATTTGTGAAGAATGAAGAATTGGGCGGCTATTTATAGAGCATCACAACCCCAACGAAATCCTTCAAAAGAGGCATGTGATTTGACAACACAAAAATGTGAAATGTTCAACTTAGTATGTGGCGCATTTCCACTCACACACTCAACTTCAACAAGGTGAATCTACCTTTAGAAATCGACAACAAAATGAAGACCAGTTCAATCGCACATGATGAATTTCTGTCAATCAACACCTACAGATTATTTTTCCTGAAATGGCGCCAACTTCATAAAATGGCGGGTGATTCATTTAGCAGGAAATAGTCATACGTTATTTCCAGAACAGGTAGCTTCTTTATGGGCTGAGTCGACACCATCCATAACTTTGTTTGAATAATTCCTATTTCTAGATTGCACGCATTTACCAGGCGCGTGTTTTTCTAACGCCATAATTCATTTTTACGCTTTTAGTGCTTCAAAAGGTCAGTGATAAATATTTCGATCTCTATAGTTGAAAGATAAATATTTCATTGAATATGAATAATTCAATCTCCTATGTTGAATGATTTAAATCAATTTGAATATGAAATAACCTGATTCCCATAGTTAAATGGTAAATATTTTGATAAATAGGAAATAAGTCGATTTCCTAAATTGAGATCAATTTGGAAAAAAATCGATTTTCAAAATTGAGAGTTGATATTAAATCAATGTGGAAAATGATTCGATTTTCTTTTATGAGATTAAATATTATATATATATATATATATTTAATTACCTCATGTAATATGTTGAAGGATGATAGCTTCGGTCAGATATAAATGGTGATTGTTGAAAGCATCATCATCATTTATATGTGATCAGATTACTATCCTTATAAATATTTCTGGAAAATTAGTAAATTGAATTTATAAGCATGTATAAAATCGAAATAATAAATGATGATTAAATCTGCATTTATATATAAATCGGAACTCTTATATTATCTGCCACATGTAGAAGTCTACATATATGTTAAAGATGTTAACCGATTGTTAATCGGTTTTCCTTTAGAACCCACGCGCCCAAAGGGACACGTCCCATGAGTGGACGTGTCTCCACTTGTGGAGACACGTCCTCTCATGAGACGTGTCTCTTAGAGGCGGGTCTCCAAACATATAAATGGCAGTTCCGTCATTGATATGCAAACATCGAAATTATTAATGTTCTGCAATCAGCACATTCAGCATTAGAAAAATAAACCTGACTTAGAATTTTGAGTAGAATTCTTACACTTAGAATTTTCTTAGTTTTTATGCTCCTAGTTTGATTGAGATTTGATTATATTTACATGGTATCAGAGCCAAGTTGTGTGAATCCAAATCAAATCTAAATATCAGATTGCTCTAGAAAAATTCGTATTTTCTAAAATCGAATTCACATCCAATTCTTCATAATGTCAAGTGTGATCAGATTTGAAGATCGTCTTGCAGGAGCAGACAACTTCACATCATGGAAATGTAGAATCATGATGATCCTTAAAGAGAATAAATTACTCACTTGTGAGAGAAAATAAAAGGGAACCAAAGGCTGATCCTGAGAAAACTCAATGGATTGAAAACAATGAAAAAGCCATGAAAATCTTAGTAGATGCAGTTAGGGATCATATAGTGCCAATCCTAGCAAAACATGAAACTGCATATCATATGTTCAAATCTCTTGAGAGTACCTATGAGATCAACAACACCAGTAGGACTCTTGCATTAAAGAGGCAAATCAACAATGCTCAAATAAACAAAGGAGAGTCCATTAATGCATACTTCATGAGGATCATTGAATTAAGGGATCAATTATCCACAATTGGATATCAGATTGATAGCAAAGAGTTAACTATAATTGCACTAGGAGGCCTACCAAACTCATGGGAGTCATTTGCTCAAGGAATAAGTGCAAGATCTAAACTCCCTAAGTTTGATAGGCTAAGAACTGGCTGCCTTCAAGAAGAAACAAGAATCTCCACAAAAGAAAATAAACAGAAGAACATAGATGAAGACATTCATGTATTCAACACATCGTCTAATAAAAGGAATAAGAAAAACTCCTACAAGAGAGGATCTTTTAAAAGAAAGAGAAATTCCAATGGAAAGGGATCTTCTAAGAAGAAAGATATTTTTCAAGTGCAATGCTTTAGATGTGATCGATATGGCCACTATGCAATGAAGTGCCCTGACAGATCAAAGCAACTAGCATCTTTTGCCAAAGTAGGAAAGAAAAATTCAGATCATGAATCTGAGAACTTTGTGTTCTATACAACCTTATCTAGTCAAGTATCTAACAACACCCACAACTGGGTAATTGATAGTGGTTCCTCTAGACATATCACAGGATTCAGAGAACACCTAGACACTATGACTAAAAAGACCAATGAAGAAGTAACCTTTGGGGATGATTCTGCACACCCTGTAAAAGGGGTTGAAACTTGCTCCATCAAACTGAAATCTGGTCTTTCTCTTCAACTCATTGGAGTCTTATTTGTACCTGGAATAAAGAGGAATCTAATATCCATCTCTGCCCTTGAAGACAATGGATATAGAGTTATCTTTATGGATGGGAAAGTTCTAGCATGGCCTAAGAACTCAACTATCAAGAAAGCCCAAACCATAGGTGTAAGACAAGGGTACCTTTACAAACTATCCACTGAAGTTAAACAAGCCCTTACCCTTGACACCTTTGAGTCAAATGAGATTTGGCATAGAAGATTAGGACACCTTCATTTCCGTGGCCTACCTTCTGTGGAAAAACTTGTAACAGGCTTACCTAAGTTAAAACCATCTCATGAAGGAACTTGTAAAGGTTGTGCCTTAGGAAAGAATACAAAGGGATCCTTTCCCAATAGTTTGAGCAAAACCCTAAATGTGTTAGAACTGGTTCACTCAGACTTATGTGGACCCATGTCTGTACCCTCTAAAGTAGGATTTCTGTACTATGTCATATTTATAGATGACTTCTCTAGGAAAACTTGGATCTATTTCCTTAAGTGTAAAGAGTCAATAGAAATCCTCAAAAGGTTCAAAAAGTTCAAAGCCCTTATTGAAAACTTCTCTGGGAAGAAAATAAAAACCTTGAGGACAAACAATGGGAAAGAATACACCTCTGAAATTTTTAAGGAATTCTGCATGAGTGTTGGAATTAAGAGGGAGTTCACAATTGCCTACAACCCTCAACAAAATGGGGTTGCTGAAAGAAAAAATAGAACCATTGTAGAAGCTGCTAAGGCAATGTTGTTTGACCAAAACATTGGAACTTCTTTCTGGGCAGAAGCTTCTAGGACTGCTGTCTATATCCAAAATAGATGTCCTCAAACTTTGATAACAAAACTCCTGAAGAAGCTTTTACTGGCATAAAACCTGACATTAGTCATTTTAGGATTTTTGGCTGTCCTGTCTATATTCATGTGCCCAAAGAGAAGAGATTCAAACTAGAACCTTCCAAAAAGAAGGGGGTAGTTGTTGGTTATAGTGAAACCTCCAAAGCCTACAGGATATTCATACCCGGGCAGAAACAAATTGAATTGAGCCGAGATTTCATCTTTGAAGAAGACATTGCATTCAAGAGGGCAAGAAGTTCTAGTGACATAGAAACCTATTCCCCTAGAGTACCTGAAATGGAACCTGCTCCTGAGATTCAGAGGGAGCATCCTGAGGAAATGCCACATGAACTTCCTTCTACTTCAGATGAGAATACAAATGACAACGGCAGAAAGAGGCCACTTTGGGCTAGAAAGATGATCAAAGAAGCCGAGGATCATGCAGCACCCAAAGGAACGTTCAGGGAAAGTAAAAGACCCAAACGGTTCTCTAGCTATGTTGCTCTAATGAATAACATCATAAACTCAGAACCTGTCAGTGTTATAGAAGCCTTCAGACATCAATCATGGAAGGATGCAATGATGGAGGAATATCAGTCCATTCTAAAGAATGATGTATGGGATATAGTGCCTAGACCGAAAGAGAAATCTGTTGTCTCTTCCAAATGGCTCTTCAAAATCAAGCATGCTGCTAATGGCAGTATAGAAAAACATAAAGCACGTTTTGTGGCAAGAGGTTTTTCTCAAAAGGAAGGCATTGATTATGAAGAAACATTTGCACCTGTTGCCCGCTACAGTTCGATGAGAGCAGTGTTAGCCTTTGCTGCAGCTAAAGGCTGGAAGATCCATCAAATGGATGTGAAAACTACCTTCCTGAATGGAACCATTGAAGAGGAAGTCTATCTGGAATAGCCTGAAGGTTTTGTGATACATAAACCTGACTCACATGTGTGCAGATTGAAGAAAGCCCTCTATGGACTTAAACAGGCTCCCAAGGTCTGGTATGAAAGAATTGACAACTATCTCTTGGGACTAGGATTTTCCAAGAATGATGCTGACTCCAATCTCTACTTCAAGGTAATCAAAGGTGATATGCTAATTATTATTTTATATGTTGATGACTTGCTGATAACAGGAGAAGATCACCTCATTGCTCAAGGAAAGCAGGATCTAATTTCTAAATTTGACATGAAAGACTTGGGCATTCTACACTACTTCCTAGGTTTGGAATTATGGCAGAAATCAGAGGGCATTATACTAAACCAAGGGAAGTATACTATTGATATTTTGAAGGGATTTGGAATGTTGGACTGTAGACCGATGTCTACACCTATGGAAACCAACCTTCACAAACTGAAAGAAGCAGCAGCAGAATCCAAGTGTGCAGATCCAACCCTTTATAGACAGATGATTTGATCCTTGATGTATTTGGTTAACACCAGACCTGATATTTGCTATGCAGTGAATGTTCTCAGCCAATTCATGTGTGAGCCAAAAGAAATTCACCTAATGGCTGTGAAACATATTTTGAGATATCTTCAAGGCACAATTGGATATGGTCTTCTTTACAAGAATGACCAATTAGATCTACATGGGTACTCTGATTCAGATTGTGCTGGAAGTGTAACCGATCAGAAAAGCACATCAGGATGTTGCTTCAGTTTAGGATCAGCTATGATCTCCTGGATTTGTAGAAAACAGTCTTTAGTTGCACAGAGGTCAATAGAAGTTGAATACATTGCAGCCTCTATGGGAGCAAGAGAAGCAGTTTGGCTTCGTAAATTGCTTGTGGGACTCTTTGGTGAGCCCTTGAATCCTACAATTATTCATTGTGATAATCAGAGTTGCATCAAACTCTCTGTAAATCCTGTCTTCCATGATAGATCTAAGCACATTGAGATCCCCTATCATTATGTAAGAGATATGGTGGAAAGGAAAGTGATCCAGTTGGAGTATGTTAGTACAAATGATCAAACTACAGACATTCTCACCAAGCCTCTCTCCCGAATCAAGGTAGAGCACTTCAGGAAGAAACTTGGTATGGTTGAAATGTAATTTGATATTTATGTTTGAAATACAAATTGTTTATAATTGTACTAATATATAAAGATGTTTAATGTGTAAACTCTTTTGTCATGTGTGTGACTCCATGACCTTATGGGCCTACTCCCCCTGTGTACATTGTTGAAAGGTGACGATCTTTCTAATAATGAACACTTGTATTTGACATTGTAAAGTGACGACTCTACAATGATAAACTATCATGATAGATATCATGTGACTTGATATCTGTGGACATGTGATGATAATATCTCTTGGACACTTTGATGGATATCATGGGACTTGATGTCATCTGAAGATCATTGTGATCCTTAAGAGATAATCATGGTGGATATTTATATCCGTGGATATGCCATGAATTATGGTAGACATTATGTGACTTGATGTCAGTGCACATACCATAATAAAGATGTGTTATGAAGAATGTCATGTGACTTGACAATATTGAGATATCATATCATATCTTCGATATCACGTGTGAAGGTGATATCCCTACTTATTTGATTTGAAATATCTTCTCTAGCTAAGAGGGAGTGTTGAAGGATGATAGCGTCGGTCAGATATAAATGATGATTGTTGAAAGCATCATCATCATTTATATGTGATCAGATTACTCTCCTTATAAATATTTCTGTTAAATAAGTAAATCGAATTTATAAGCATGTATAAAATCGAAATAATAAATGATGATTAAATCTGCATTTATATATAAATTGGAACTCTTATATTATCTGCCACATGTAGAAGTCTACATATATGTTGAAGATGTTAACCGATTGTTAATCGGTTTTCCTTTAGAACCCGCACGCCCAAAGGGACATGTCCTCTCATGAGACGCGTCTCTTAGAGGCAGGTCTCCAAACATATAAATGGCAGTTCCCTCATTGATATGCAAACATCAAATTATTAATGTTCTGCAATCAGCACATTCAGCATTAGAAAAATAAATCTGACTTAGAATTTTGAGTAGAATTCTTACACTTAGAATTTTCTTAGTTTTAGGCTCCTAGTCTGATTGAGATTTGATTACATTTACATAATATATATATATATATTTACATATAACTCTGTAAACACATCGTAAGCTAGTTAGCATATCCGATATGTGTATATATATATATACATGTATTTGTAAATTGTCAGGCAATAATAATATAATACTATTAATATCCACTTATAATAGGTTGTGTACATATATAAATGTATATACTTGTATATACCTTAATATACACGTATGTGTAGGTATACCATATCAATGCATCCATATGAGCATATCCATTTTCCAATCATACGCCTGTATCGATATGTATATACATATGGATACGTGTATATACTATATACATGTACATATCTCCACTCCCTATTCACTTACATTCATTCGCGTTACCATCATAATGATCGTAATACAACGAGACAAATATACATATAAAGATTACTCATAAAGCTTAAAGAAGTAGACAAGATTCCTAATGCCAATATACGGGCTACAAATGACTTATCTAGGACCAACAAAATTGACTTAGTTCACTCGATCTATAGTGATGTGTGTATGCTCAGATAGTTCACATTACCAGTTAATCGACCAAGCTCCTCTCCCAAGTGATATTTCCCCTCCGCCTGGAGGAATGGTACATATACCTGCATCCACTGACACACGCTCATGGAAGTCAAATGTTCACAACATAAGTAGTATACATAACATATCATAAGTTAGAATATTAACAAATCAATAACTTTGTATGCAATAATTCACCAAGAATGACATCAATAGAACTACATTAAATGAGACAATCATCAAATTTGAAAACACTCATATTGATAACAAGGAACAACATATTTTATTCAATCATAGAATTCTCTTTACAATCATTTTGTCCTATGTAGTACTAATACATAGTAGCTTACAATCGAGGTGTAACAACCTTCTTCATAGTCGCATCCTTTCATCAACGTATCCTTTCATAACTTCATTGACGCCATAGGCCTTTCGAGTTGCATTTTAATTGCTTTCCATCATCGCATTAGTGATTTGGTCCTACGTGTCAACCTGTATCTCGGGTTCACTTTTGTGGGGGCATGACAAAAAGATAAGTAGTGTTGCCTACAAGCTTGAATTGCCACCAACAACAAAGATACTTTCAGTTTTTCATATTTCTTGTTTGAAGAAGGTAATTGGGCATAATATCCCTACTTAGACAATATTACCCAAGCTTAGTGAAGACAAAAGAATCATATTGGAACCAAAGTTTATTCATTAGAAACGCACAAGGAAGCTAAGGAACATAACACTTGGTATCTCATCCAATGGAAGAATTTGCTAATTGAAGATGCCACATGGGAGGACGAGGAGTTCATTCATCAGCATCCACACTTGATTAGCATTGAGGACAATGCTTCTCTAAAGAGCGGGGCGTTGATGAGCACACACTTATATTGAGAGGGGGGTGCGGGGGGTGGATCAATATGAGACAATCTTTTACTTTTTCAAAACTTAACATCTATAGCAATATCAATCACACAAGTTCAAACAATTATGCAACACAAGAACACAAGATTTACATGGAAATCTTTTCGGGAAAAAAACCACGGAAAAATATTGCTTATATTCAACTTCTCTTACAAACTTTGTAGGCACCAACCCACTAGAGACGCCAATCCCCACCATTGAGCACCAACCCAACAAGAGACACCAATCCCTTCTAATGAGAGACATCAAACTCCTGATCTCCTCGATTAGGAGGCACCAACCTCCAAATGAATATTATGTGTATTGTTGCTTCAATATGCTTCACAAATCTGCCTTAATATTTTCCCAAAAATCTGCTATACTTCTGCTCTCAAATCTATTATACTTCTGCTCTTAGATATCCTATAATTATACTATAATCTTCCTCTTAGATCTGCTATAATTCTTCTTAGATCTGTTTCAAAATCTGCTATGGAAGATATTCTTTAAATCAGCTCATAAACTTCTTCAAATTTCCTCATAGATCTGATCTAGATTTGCTCCTCAATCTGCCTTGAATAGAAAAGATATTCAATAATTGCTTGCCTTGACAACACCTCTCAAACTCATCTTTATATCTTCTCCAAGGATTTCATGAAGAGACACATACATTGCCAAGAGAGGGCAACCTTTCATTTATATGCAACCTTTCAAACTCAATTTGGGCACTCAATTAGAGTTCAGCCCCTATAATTAAAATATATTTATTTTAAAATTTTAATTCCTAAAATAAAGGTGCCACACTTGAAGGGGGTTGGCCCAACAAAATTAATTTAATTTTTGTTTTTTTTAAGGCATTACCAAGGAGGGTGCCGCATTTTAGGGAAGTCGGCCCAAACAAAAAGGAATTTATTTATTTTATTTTCAAACTTAGCAAGGTTGCCAAGAATGATGAGATGATTAGCATTCAGATGAATTTAATTTCTGCCTTGTGAGGATAAATCTGCCTTGGAATGATTGCAATGACAGTAATGAATTGCCATCATACGCCTTTGATATCAATGACAATAATTCTAGTAGGCATGCTATGCCCTTAATATTATAGTGCATAGGGCTATGAATAGTCGGCTTGTGGCTATCTTAACTCTTAATTAAGTCATATTATTATTATTATATTGTTATTTAGTTAGCTAGGTTGGCCTAAAGCTTATATATGGCTATCTAAGTCGGCTTGGGTAGTATCCTAGGCATAAGTAAGGTATATATAGGAGGTAGGAGTCTTATTTGTTCATCATATTGTGAATTGTGTTCTCATTGGAGATATTTGGAGGTTTGCCCCCTTGAAATGGCTTGTTATAATCAAGTATTTGTAGCATATTTCCTATCATATTCTTCTATTGTGCAAGTTATTTCATTACACATTATCACTATATTATGCTAGTATCAAACATATCGAGGTTCATTATCACAATATCCTGCTAGTACCAAACATATTCTATGTAATTTCTTTTTTTTGGCCCATTCCAACATTCTTGGAAAGTTCCAAGAATCTTGGAGAGCGCCAACTTTATTAGAATTTTTTTTTGATATTGGTAGGAGTTTAGGAGATCAAGATGAGTCCAATGGTACTTTTTCTATGCAGTTTTGGCATTTTGGAAACTCTCCAAGCTTCTTGGAGAAGTTTGCTATTTTTGGAAAGCACTGCTTTTAATTAAGTTTGATATCTGGAGAACTTAAGGTTATTTTGGCGTGGTCAAAGTTCATATTTAGATCATTTTAATAGTTTTCATAACTTTGAGTGGATGTGTGAAAGAGTAATTAAATAATTAAATTGTTAAATGTGAAGTTGTCAAAAAGTAAAAATTAAAAGACAATTTACATTTAATTATTTAAAAGAGACTAAAGTCACTTTTGGAGGGAAAAGGGGACAAATAATAATATTTTATTATTCCAAAAGTGCTTATTAAAAAGAGATTTGAAGGAGAGAAAGCTCATTTTGAACATGTTATGAAACCCTTGTTTATTTGAGAGATTGAACCAAGTTCATTCTTCAGCCAAAGGACGAAAACCCTTTTGGCCATCAGTTTCGTGGATGAAAACCCACCTAGCTGATCGAGTGGATTCATATAGAGTTCACCGTTGTGCTGAATGTTTGTGCCATTTGATTTTTGCAATGTTTGGTTATGAGGTTTGTGGTATTTGCAGAATATTATTTATTTGTGTCAGAGATTTGCAGGATATAAATGTATTGAAAATCTGTAGGACAAATAAATGCTCAAATTTGGAGAAACTGATTCAAGTACTATCATTTTGCCATTTCCAGCAATGATAGTTTTGGAGTATTTACCTGCAGAAAATAATTACTAAATGTGAAGTGATTCTGAAAATTCAAAAAATATTTATTTATTATAATAATTGTGGAGAAATTCCACATATTGAAGCTGCCATACCATTTTGAGGGTAATCACTACTTGAATAAAGTCAGCGATTATTTTTTGTGAGTGGTGACTTAAATGGGCTTAAAGCCTCTAATCTATCCAGCCGCAGCCTTCATTAAATTAGATCGCAAGGTTTTTGAGAGGCTTTGGAATACATGGAGGTATAGATTCCCTTTCCCTTGTTGGGAATCTTTGAATATTAAATCAGCTTTTGGGAATGCCTATGGGAATTGTAGGAAAATAAGGTCCAAGTGCAGTTTGGGATATAAATTATAATTATTATCAGATATTATAATTAATGTTTCACTCAGATTTTTACTTCTAAAATGTATTATGATTCCTTTATATAATTAGCTTCAGCAGTGGTCAAGTTGTTTGAAATGAGCGAGAACTGGTTGTTTGAACAGACTATAGAAATCACTTATCATTAGCATCAGCTCCAACACCATCTAAGGCATTTAAACATTCAGATCTGCATCTGCAAGAACAGTTACAGCCATTAATGTGACTTACAACATTATTACTTTGTATTATCCATCATCATTCCAGTGTAATACTAGTATTATGTAATCAGCTACAGCTCAAAGGGGCTTAGTATGAAATTTGTATCAGTTTAAATATGTTTGGTATCAGCTGATTACACATATACAAAGTATGTTGGCCAACTGTTTGTCAAAATGTCAATGACTTGTTCAATACTTGCCAAACTGTTTGTTAATTCGCCTATGATAATAAATAATAGTTGTGTTGACAGGTGTTTTATGACCGCACCAACACAGAATAAAGTTTCCAACGGTCACTCTATCCTCTCTTGATCAAAGTATTCTGCATGCTAAGATTGCTAGAAAGATCATACGTTCAACTCCAAGGTTCCTTATGCAAGGGGATAGTCTTAGTTGGCTCGATGTGATTTTGCTGGATATTCTAAGGGGACTTACACATTTGTTCAACTAGAAGCAGATGCAAGATACGAATGATTTGGCGATAATGCTCAGGTTCCTAAACTAGTCGGGAAAATACTGAAATTAAAGGGGATAGGGATAGAGACTCTACTTTCTCTCTTAAAGGCGGGACACGAGGATCAATTTCAGCAAGCTTCAAACTAGATTCTGCTTTGCCTCCCTTCGGACAACTTCTACAAAACCGGTGCAATTTTCAAAGGAGCGGGAAGGATATTCAAACTATGACACGACATGCACATACCATCAAAATGATGCATACAGACATATGAATCACAATTGAAGTTAAGTGCAAAAATACTCTAGTCGACCACGCAAGGCGAGCCCACCGTCAGCGAGCCCGCTAGTGGTATGGATGAATGAAACTTACTCGAACCAAACAACGTATTCCACCACTATCAACTACTTGCATGAAATAAAACCTACTTGTTGTGACCTTTTCACACATCACCCCATCCAAGATGGGGACCCCTAATTTTGTTCCATTCTGGTCTTTTGGCTTTGGTTCTCTCTATCTCCGATCTTTTGTCCTTTCGAGGATGTCCCGTCATTTGACCTAGATTGAAATGATTGCTAAGTCTGTGAAATTAGGGTTTTCCATCCTTCAGGCTTGTTTTGAGGTCAAATAGGGTTATCAAGGTGAAATCTGAGTGCAACAGTACAGTCAGAAGGCTCAAGACAAAATCCCACTAAAATCTTACTGAAATCTGACAACTTACTATTTTTAGTAATTACCTAATATGGAGGCCTTTTCCTTAGGATTTTGGGATTCTAACTACTTCAGCACATCTAGGCAACTTCAGAGTGCCTACACATGACATTTGAACAGATTCAGACAACTGGCTATTTTTAGTAGTTCAACCTTCAGAGGCCATTTTCAGGGTTTAGACATATGATTTTCCACTACGTGATTGGAGAATGGATCCGGGTTTTTCAAGACCTTCGCGATGGTATAACGTGCAAACCGAGATGGTGACTTTCAATGGTACAGCCTTCAGAGGCTATTTTTAGGGTTTGCATGCAGAGTTTTTCAATGCATGTCCGGATATTCCTCATGGGTTTTGCGAGAGCTTCGTAGTGGTGTGACATGCAAGCGGAATGGATCAGTTTTTCAGGGACTTACTATTTTTAGTCAGTGTCCGCATGTTGACCAATTTTCTGGGTTTTTTGAGATCCCACAGGCACTGTGACATGCAAACTCATCCGACATCAGATTAACCACTTTTCGGACACTTACTATAAATAGCAGTTTCACTCCAACAGCTACCCAACACTTCAGTTCAGCAAGTAGAACAACAGGCAACAGAAATCAAGGAAAATGGAAACAGTCCGGAGCACATGCAAGTCAGACTAGGGTTTCCATTGCTATGCCTAAAAATAGGACGAATGAAATACAGAATCGCCAAGACGAAGTATACCACCATAATCAGCATCTTCCGGGCTGCCTACTGGCAAAATTTAAGTAGAATCGGAATACTTACTATTTTTAGTAAGTCACCTCATGGCTATAAATAGCACGTCTGTGCTGGAGGCAGGTTTGAACAGGACACTTGGGTCATCAAGATTAGGTGGAGCAAATTTCAAGTCAAACGGAGCTACAAATATTGATTAATTTTAGGGTTTGCTAAAAATAGTAAATGGCTAAAAATAGCACATCAGTGTAGGCAGAGGGTATAAACAAGGGGGTAAAGTCAATGGAGGCACAACAACGCCTGCTCCAACTTAGAACAGAAAAAATGCATGGAAACCCTCACTCCTCCAGATTTGCTAAAAATAGAAGGCCAAGGCATGACTAGGGCGTTGGAAATTTGTGAATAAAAACTGCCATGAAGGCACATGAAATGCGCCTAGTAGAGTAAAGGGGTATAAAAAAATTGCTAAGGATAAAATTCCTCCACACTATGCTATTTGCGCCCACAATGTATGAGAAACTTAGCAAAATTCTCTAAGTCATGAAATTCCCTCACACTACCCCATATGCGCCCAAGAATGGAAGTAGCCTATGCCATTTGCGCCCTCAAATTCCCTGAGCGTGGGTCAAATGCGCCCACAAGTGATAAGGCATGGCAAAATATGCTAAGGCATGGGAAATTCCTTCATGCTAGGCTAAATGCGCCAAAAAGTGGAAGTCCACATAGTGAAATGCGCCAAAAAGTGGAAGTCCACATAGTGAAATGCGCCCTCAAGGCAATAATGGAAGAGGCCTAGGTAAAACGCACCCAAGGTAGGTGAAGAGTCACTAAGGCGTGGGAAAATCCTCCCCATCTCTTCAAATGCACCTTCAAATTCCTCCTCCCCATAGCAAATGTGCCCAAGGTGGCCACAAGGTAAAACCGTGGAGAAGGTGGATGAAACACGCCAAGGCAAGGAAACTTCCTTCACACTAGGTAAAATGCGCTCAAAGTTTCCCTCATGACACATGAAATGCGCCTAGGAGGACAAGTCAAGGGGGGGGGGCTTGATTTTGAAAATTATTCTAAGTATGAAAGTTCTCTTCCATGCTAGGAAATGCGCCCTTGTTGGTAAAAACAAAAAGGGTAATATAAGCTTCTAGGCGTGAAAAATGCCTAAGGGATGAAGGTGAAAGTTGATGCATGAAATGAAACGCACCCTTCATGGGTGATTTATAATTTTAATTATTTCCTAAGCGTGAGAAATACGCCTAAGGAAGAGGTGAAGTTGGAAATTTTTCAAGAACAAGATGAAATACGCCCAAGGTTGGGCAGGAGGAAATTTTTCAGGAGAATCACGGGAAGTGCCAAGGCAGAAGAATTAAGGATTGCAGGTGTGGAAGACATCCAGAGTGAAAATGAATGAACCTTAGCAATTTTATTATTTTTTCAAAATAATAAAAAAATTAAATGTACCCCTTCATCCGGATACACATGAGAACGAGGAGTTCTGAAGGAAATTTTCTTCTGGGTATTGAACGTTTTCAATTAAGAGATGATTTGAACTTACTCCACACCTCGCTCGTGTCGTTTTGATAGAGAATTTTGCCCGGTGCCTGTTTTGATAAATTTCCTAAGGCAAATTTAAAAATTTCTCTAAGGCAAATGAGGAGAATATGTCTTCATGAAGTGTTTTTGCTTGAGAATTGAACTAGATGAATGGACTAATTTTGCCAAAGCAAAAAATGACTTAGCCAGATGAAATAAATTTATTCATGGAGGTGATTGATTTAATATTTTAAAAGAAGCAAATGTGATGAAGCAGGCCTATGCAGGAGTGATTAAATTTCAAAATTCTAGAAGTCCAAGATTCCGATGCTCTGGATGACAAGTGTTGCAGCTGGCCAAGGAGGGAAAATGGAATTCGAAAATTCGCTAAGTTTAGCCTCTCCTGGAATTCGACCTGGCTATAAGGTTTCAAGTTCTTTTCATTCTTCTCACAAGTTGCTGGATGCAAGACATCTTCTAAGGCTGAAAAGTGTGAGTTTGCAGAGATAGAAAATTCTCAAGTTGCTGAGAAATTCAAATTTGAGAAAGAAGTTTGAAGTCGCTGAGAAGTACGAACTTCTAAAGTCTTAGGTTGAGTTGCTAAATGCTAAAGTACGAATTTGTGAGGGGAAAGATTTGGAGATTGCTGTAGTGCAAGTTCGCAAGATTGCTGAAGTATGAAGTTGCAAAGAAAGGCCTCAAGTTGTTGAATTGTTGAAGTGCGAACTTGAGTTTAAAAGGCTGAGTTGCTGAAAGAAAGCGCAAGATTGCAAAGGGAAACTTCTAAGTTGCTAAGAAGTGAAGTATTGAAGTGCAAATTTGAGAAAGAGAAGTGCGAACTGTTGTGACCTTTTCACACATCGCCCCATTCAAATGGGGACCCCCAATTTTTGCTCCATTCTGGTCTTTTGGCTTTGGTTCGCTCTCTCTCTGGTCTCTGGTCCTTCCGGGGATGTCCTGTCGTTTGACCCAGGTTAAAGTATTGTTCAAATCTGTGAAATTAGGGTTTCCCGCCATCCAGGCTTTTAAGGGTCAAACCGAGTCACGAAATTGAAATCTAAGCTTAGTACAGCAGTCAGAAGACTTCCAGCAGAGTCCCCCTAAATTTTCACTGTATTCCGGCAACTTACTATTTTTAGTAAGTATTCAATTTGGGACTATTTTATTGAGATTTTGGAATTCAGTTCCACTGCATCCGGGTAACATCAAGCTGCCTACACGTAAATTTTGAGCCAGATCAGACGACTTGCTATTTTTGGCAGTTCAGGCTTCAAGAGCCATTTTCAGGGTTTCCACATGAGCTTTTCAGATGCATGTCTGGAGAATCCTTCTGGGTTTTCCAAAACCTTGATGATGTAACATGCAAACCGAGACGATCACTTTCAGAGTTCAGCCTTATTTTAGGGTTTGCATGTAGAGTTCTTCAACGCATGTCCGAATACTCCTTCTGGGTTTTCCAGGAGCTTAAGTGTGACATGCAAGCAGAGAAGATCAAATTTCAAGGACTTACTATTTTTAGCCAGTGCATGCATGCAGACCAGTTTTCTGGGTTTTTCTGGGTTTCTTGAGATCCCACGGGCAATATGACATGCAAAACCATCCGGTAGTGGATGAGTCACTTTTTCAGGCAGTTTCTATTTTTAGCAGGTACACTCTGGCAGCCGCCCCCAACACTCCAGTTCAGCAAACAGAACGACATGCAGAAGGAACGAAGTCAAACGGAGACCGTTCGGGATACATACAAGTCAAATTAGGGTTTCCACTTTTATAGGGGGTAAAATCCAAAAATAGCCGAAACGAAGCACCCCACCAATGTCAGCACACTTCAAGGTACCTGCTGGCAAAATTTGAGCGAAATCGGAGAACTTACTATTTTTAGTAAGTCAGGGCACGGCTATAAATAGCAGGTCTGCACCCGAGGTTGGCATCAGAGCGACACTCAAGTTCTCAGGATCAGACGTTGCAAGTTTCAGGTCAAATGGAGCTACTGAAGTCAGAAAGTCAAGAACTTACTATAAATAGCAGGTGGCTATAAATAGCAAGTCAGGGCAGAGGACTGGCAAAACAGGTTCACAAGGTGAAAAAGATCATATGATGAAATTTTCAGGCAAAACGGAGCCTTAGAGGTTGAAAATCAAGGGACTTGCTAAAAATAGCACAACTTGCTAAAAATAGAATGCAAAAGCAATAGCAAGCAGAGACATGAAAATTTTCTTAGTATGGAAAATGTGAGCTTGACCCTCTAAATGCGCCCTTGATGGAATAATCAAGGCAAAAATTCTAAGTCAAAATCAAAGTTCATCCTATGAAATGTGCCCTTGTGCTGGAGGTGGCTAAGAGAAATTTTACAAGGCAAAATTAAGAGCTCACATGTGTAAATGCGCCCTCAAGTGAAAGCTTCCCAGCTAAAATGCACCCAAGGGTAAGGAGATCATTGGAAAAGTGCTAAGGCGTAAAATTGGAAGTAAGCTATGTCAAATGCGCCCATGTTGGAGGATGCCTAGAAAAATCTAAGGCATGGAAAGTAAAAATGTGAGCACAAGGGTCAAAATGCACCCTCAAGTAGAAGTGGACCCCTTGAAATGCGCCCAAGTAAGATGAGAAAAACGCCTAAGGCACAAGAATGAAAGTAACCCCTTCCAAATGCGCCCACCTTCAAAATAAAAGCTCACACATGGGAATGCGCCCATAATGAAGATAAAAGTTCAATGTCTCAAATGCGCCCCATGATAGATGAAGGCCAAGAAATACTCTAAAGCAAGATGGAAGCTACCTAGGCAAAATGCTGCCAAGGTAGCTTGCTGGTTGAAATAATTTCTAAGGCATGAAAATAGAAGTAGCCCCCCCTAAATGCGCCCTTAGAAGGAGTATGAGGTAAATAAGTTTAAGTGGAGAAAAGTGAAGGTGGACACCCCTTCCATATGCATCCAAGGAAGATGATAGAAGGAGATGTCAAAGGCGTGGGGAAATAAAAGTAGAAGACCTCAAATGCGCCCTCAAGCAAGGATATCAAGCAAGAAAACATCTAAGGCATGGCAAATTCCTGGAGACCCCCCTAAATGCGCCCTGTCTTGAAAAGATGGTGATAAAAATTCTAAGGGATTGAAAACTGGAAGTTGACCCTTTCAAATACGCTCCAAGGAAGTTGGGACTTGAGAAAAGTTGCTAAGTGTAAGGCAAAATTTTAAGGCGTGAAATTGCTTGGGAAACGAAGGTAAAGGTATGTGTTATGAAGTGTGCCCAAGGATGTGATATTTAAAATAAATTTTCTAAGGCATTTTCTAAGGGAAATTAGAAAATACGCCTGGAGGAGGTGGTATAAAATCTCTAAGTGCAAGGTGATATGCTCCCAGATGCAGGAGGGAATTTCTTCAGGGAAGCATGAAAATACTAAGGCAGGAAAAATGGAGATTACAGGCGTGGAATTCCTCCAGAGTAAAAAAAACGGGTGAACCTTAGCAATTTTATTATTTTCAAAATAATAAAAATTAAATGTACCCCTTCGTTTGGATACACATGAAAACGATGATTTCTGAGGGGAAATTTCTTCTGGGTATTGGATATTTCTCACTGGGAGATGATTTGAGGTTCTTCCACACCTTGCTCGTGTTGTTTCGGCAGGGATTTTGGCCTAGCACCCGTTCAACAAAGTTCCTAAGGCTCAGATGGATAAATTTTCTAAGGCATCGAAAAGGAAAGCAGAGGGGGTCAAATACACTCACGGGGAAGAAATTTGTCTAAGGCATGAAGGAATTTGAAAATGAACTGAAGCTCGAACATCAAGCGTTCAAATGCACCCCCCAAGATGAAATATCTTCTAAGGCACAAACTCCAGGCAAGGTGGTGGATACGCCCATGATGAAAGTTTGCTAGAAAAGTGATGAATTCTATCAAGATTCGGAGATCAAGCGGTCAGAACATGGAAATAAGGTAAGTAAAGTGAATTTAGATTATAAAGTGTTCTGATACTCTTCTTTTGTTTTGCAGGATGAACGTTGAAGCCAAGGCATGAGGACTTGATGAAGCTAGACAACGTTGCAACTTTGGAAACGAAAGTGAAGATTTGTCTAAGGCACTAAGAACGTGATGCAAAAGAGGAAAATGCGCCCAAGGCAATGGGCTAAAGAAATGTGAAAGTCACGAAAGAAATGCATCCAGGAATGAAAGCAACAGGAGGACTTAACGAAGAAGAACTTTTTGCAAGGAGGGTTTGAACCAAGTGTTGTTGTGTGCTTGCCTCCTCCTAACGCAACATAATTGGCAAAGAAGAACAGTGGAAACACGTTTCTGGATGAGAATCTTCTAGAAAAAGATAGTGGGCATTAATTGCTCGTAGTGGGGAGTGGAGAATCTTTTGTGCATTTATTGCCCCACTCCTCTCAATGGCGGTTTTTAGGGCAAAAACCCTAATTAGGGCATATGTGGCTCAATCTGAGCCCTTTATTGTAATTCAATCTGAACCGTCCGTTGGACTGGGCCAACTATAAAAGGGGCATCCCCCCTCATTTGTAATAGATATTAGATTGAGAGTAGAGGGAATATAAGTTAGAGTAGATAGGGAGATAGCTTAGAAGTTAGCTTAATTTGAAAAGGAAAGAAAACTTTCCCTTTGAAAGTTTTGTAAGAGGTTGTTGTGGAAAACTCTCATAATACAAAGGTTTATCATTGCATGGTGGTTTTATCTTTTATTGTGAATAGCTAGCAAGGCCTTTTCGTCTTTCCAATTCAGATTGATAGAGTAGAATAGACTTTATTTTATGCAAGTAGTTGTTAATTCTGGAGTGTGGCGTCGTGGTTTGAGCATATCTTCTTTCATCCATACCACTAGCGGGCTTGCTGATGGTAAGTTCGCCTTGTGTGGTCAACTGGAATATCAGTACCTAACTTCGGTTGTGATTCGTGTGTTCATTTGCATCGTTGTGACGGAGTGCACATGTCGAATCACAATTTGAACATCTTATTCATTCTTTGAAGATTGCATCAGCTTTGTCAGAGTTGTCCGAAGGGAGACGAAGCGAAGTCTGGTTTGGAGATTGTTTAAGCCGATCCTCGTCCTCCACCCTTTAGGAGTAGATGGTAGCATCTCTAATCCTTATATCCTTTTACATTCAGCATTATCCGGTTAGTTTAAGAACCCGAGCGTCATCGACAAATCTCCTGAAATTTGAGAATCCTTTCTTCTGAATGAGCAACTCACGTAAGTCCCCTTGAAATAACCAGCATATTCACATCAACCAACTGAGTCTATTTGCACTAAAAGGAACCTTGGAGTTGAACGCATGAACTTTCACGCAATCTTAGCATGCGAAATACTTTGATCAAGAGGGAATAGAGTGACCGTTGGACACTTTATTCTGTGCTGGCGTTGTCATAAAAAGCACGTCAACACGAACTTGTGAGAAAGTTTCAGATTTGTTGAAAGTAAATTGCTGCAGGCAAACATTTCCCAGTATTTGGCATTGTGTTGCTACAACCAGAGAAACTTCTAAAAACGTTGAAGTAAACAGGTGTAGTTGAGAATGGCCGAATCAAGCAGAAGAGCTGCAGGCAGAGGGAACCACGCTGAATCCACAAGAGCAAGCACATCAAGACAGGCAATGATTAAAAAATTGAGCAAATCCTTCCTGCCAGAATCGAAGTTTTCTTCAAGGCTGGACAAACTGACTGACACAAACATTGGCTCGTTTAACTTGGAGACGTTCAAGAGAAGAATAATGGGGACCGGAGGCCATCATCCATTAGTTACTTCGCACAACATCGTAAGGAGCGGACTCTATGCAACTGCCAATTTTCCTCCAGCTATCCGGTGTCCAGAGCTAATCATGGAATGCGCCAACTACTACAACACAGAGCAGAGGATTGTCATTTCGCCAGATGGCAAGATATTGGCCAACCTTACACCGGAAGCAATTGGGGAAGCGTTTGGAGTTCTAGTCCATGAGAAGATGATTTATAAAACAAGGGAGAGGGCTGAAAAGATGTACTCATCCATGTTTGATTGATATGCTGATTTGATAAATACCAGGTGGATGAACAAGCCCAAGCCAACTCGCACAAAATTGCCCAAGCAAATAATTTCAAAGGATTTGAGGCAAGAGTTTTGTGACTTGATAATGATGTTGAGCAGAGTTGGGGGTGCCCCCAAGCGTTCATCTTTGAACCTTGGATGTTTTATTATGTCAACTTGGTGCTGGAAGGCAAGGATTACGTAGATTGGGCATTGATGATCAGTGACAACATACATGAGCAACTCTGTGGCTTGAGGAGAACAAAAACATTTTATATGAGCTCTTACATTGTCTACATGCTAGCCCGAATGACTAAGTACAGAGGAATTTCATATAAAGAGCCAATCGGGTGTGGCTCCCATCAGTTCAAAATACATGAGGCTTGTTCGCAGTTGCATTTGACAAGCACCACCAACTACAAAAGGGTCAATGACGCCTTCACCATGCACATAACGAGGACCTTGCAGCAAATGACTCACCACAGAATATTTAGAGAGGCATAGGAGCTGATTGAGAAGTTCGGATGTTGGTTTATCCAATTTCCGAAGTTTACCTACATAAGGCTGCAAGGATTTTTCTCTTATCCGTACAAATTGCCCCGGTATCCCACAAACAGAATTGTGATGTTGGAGATATCTAGGCAAGTTATTGCCTATGATAAGATTCAAAAGGAGAAGAAGAAAGGTGGACTTGGATTCCCAATTACCATGGGGAATTCTGACGAGGTTTGTCTATCACTACAAGTAGCAAGGGAAGCAGAAAATGAACTCCAATTCTTACAGCTCTCCTACCATACTAGTAGGCAGCACTACGATCCCCATAGAAATATCAGATGGATATTGTCCGAAGAGTTCAGGCACAAAGCACAGCTTGAAGACTTTTGGGCAAGTGCAGTGGATGAGATCGAGGTTAGGAGAAGAATCTTTTCTCGGATACCGTTGGGGATGATCAGGGAATGCGAGATTGTCCCAGTGCCAATCAAATTGAAGAGGATATAAATGTTGTACAAACTGATTATGAGACAGTGAGGGATACGCCTTTACCACTCTCGGATTGGTCAGATCCGGAGATTACTGACTTGGATACACTTTGTATCCCAGTCTTAACATTCACACGGAGTTGGGTAGAGAAGCATGTCAACCGACTTAAGGGCAGATCAATTCCCCTCACATACAATTTGGTGGGAGATCACAGATCACCGGCAGCTAGACAGAGAAGGTAGGTTTATCAAGCTCCAGAGCCACGAGGAAAAGAACCGGTTCAACCTGAACCTCTGAGAATTGAGGAATCCGTGCATACACCATCTCGCGCACATTCTCCGAGTATGCAGGAAATGTCATTGTTCGCTGATCAGAGAGAAAGACTAAATATAGAGCAGGCAGTGCAAGTGGCAAGTCAGCCACCTCGTAGAGAATCAGTGGGCCAAAGCATCAACATGCCCAGGGAATAAAATCACCAGGAAAAAGATGAAGGGATGGCCACTGATACCCAATTTCAGCAGGAAATTGAGGCAGCTCTTGAGGATGACGCTACTTCTGATCAGGATGCCCAGAGCTCGGGAGATACTGAGCCTATAGATGATGATGAGCCTCGTCAGGAGGAAATTCCAGGGAGGAAATTCATGAGGTTGAGGCCGAGGTTGAGCAGCCTTTTGTTATCTTAGATATGCGGCAAGAGGTGCTGAAATGGCTAAGGGACAAGATGAGACATAATCCTGTTGATGAGATTGATCCTGCAGCTGAGATGGAAGAGTTGTTGCAAAGGATTAGCGCGCCTCCAACAAGGAAGAAGGCCAGGAAGTTCTCTAAGATCTCAACACATGGGGATGGCTCTCGAACTTTGCATGTGGCAGTGCCTAGGGTGGAGTGTGATCGAGATGAGGTCGTTCTAGAAAATTATGTGATTAAAACTGTGGAACTTGGCTGCCCTACTGGGGCACAAGTGGTTGAGGAGTGCGATAATTCATATCGGGCACTCAAGGATAGATTGTCCTATATCAAGGGCAAGTATAAGAAATTGAAGGTAGAGCACAAAACAATGATTGGCTATGTGCAGCACTTGTCCTGTCCTTGTGGGCAAGAAAATCTGGCGATTGAGCTTCCCGCTGAATTTTCCAGAGAGTCAATCAGTAGCCTAGAGGATTTGAAAAGAATGGCACAACAGGCAGACAAGTGGGTTGCCAACGTTCGTGTCGAAACAAAAAAGTTTATGGAGGACCTTTTACATGCCTATCGGCAAGCCTCCGACATTATGACAAGGATGGATGCAGTCAACCATGCTTGAGGTGAGGCTTGTATCTATCAAATGAGAGTTGTTCTTCATTTAGGAGCTTTGATGCACACACCTCTACATGTTTTGGTTCAGGGAGGTGTGATTCAAGAGGAGGATAGATATGACTTCGCCGGATGGTATTCTTCAGTGGTCACGGGCCGAGGATTCTACGATGCATCACAGACAGATTCGGTTAGGGTCAGAAAGGCCATGACAAATATCTTTGATGGAGTCCTCAATACGTTGGAGGCAATCTTTGCCAAGAGGCTGACTTCTGAAGAGGTGACTGCAGATGGGTTGAAGAATAGATTAACACCATTCTTTTCTGTGGTGAACACCTTTGTTCAGGACGACTTTGAGAACACCTCTACATTCTCCAATATTATTCAAAACACCCAAGACGCCCTTGTTGCCTGGAAGAAATCTTGTGCCCGACATGGACAAACAGTTATAGTATTAGAGTTTCAGTTGGATCACATTCCTCCCATTTTTGATTAGGAAGTTGAGGTGGTGTTGGCCAAATTCATCAAGTTTGCAGCCAGCGAAAAGGAGAAAGGAAATGCCCTTCTGGATGATGATCTTCTGGAAGGAGACAATGTGCATTGATGGCGAATAGTGGTTCCTGATAGGGAGTGGAGAATCTCCAGCGCATTCATTGCCCCACTCCTCTTAGTGGCGGTTTTTAGGGCTAGAACCCTAGGGCTTAGGTGACTCAATCTAGGCCTTCCATTGTATTTGAATTTAAGTTGTCCACTAGACTGGGCTTGATATAAAAGGGGTACCCCCACTCATTTTTAATATATTAGATATCAGAATAGAGATAGATTAGAGCTAGACAAAATTGGAGATAGAAGTTAGAGAGTAGAGCTAGGAGTTAGCTTAGTTTGAAAAGGAAAGAAAAGCTTTCCCTTTGAAGGTTTTTGTAAAAGTTTGTTGCGTAAGACTCATAATATAAAGATTTTCATTGATCGGTGATTCTTTCTTTCGTTGTGAGTAGTTGACAAGATTTTTTCATCTTTCCAATTCAAGTAGATTAGAGTAAAGTAGACTTTATTTTATGCAAGTAGTTGTTAATTGTGGAGTGTGGCATTTGGTTTGGACAAGTCTTCCTTTATCCATACCACTAGCGGACTTGCTGATGGTAAGTCTGCCCTGTGTGGTCAACTGGAATATTGGTACTTAACTTTGGTTGTGATTCGTGTGTTCACTTGCATCGTTGTGATGGGGTGCGTATGTTGAGTCGTAATTTGAATATCTTACTCATCCTTTGAAGATTGCACCGACTTTGTCAGAGTTGTCCAAAGAGAGGCGAAGCGAAGTCTGGTTTGAAGATTGTCGAAGTCAGTCCTCACATTCCACCCATTAGGAATAGGTTATAGAATTTCTCCCCTTATCTCCTTTAAATTCAGCATTTCCCGGTTAGTTTAGAAATCAGAGCATCACAGTCAAATCTTTCATCTGCTTCACGAAGTTGAACAATTACATAAGTCATCTTGGAATACCCAGCATATTCACATCAACCAACTGAGTCTATTCGCGATAAAAGGAACCTTGGAGTTGAACGCGTGATCTTTCACGCAATCTTAGCACACAAAATACTTTGATCAAGAGAGAATAGAGTGACCGTTGGACATTTTATTCTATGTTGGTGTTGTCATAAAACACACATCAACACTACTTTACTTTAAACTACTTGAATCAGAAAGACGAAAAAGCCTTGCTAGTTGCTCACAATAAAAGAAGGAATCACCAATCAATTAAAATTATTTATACCATGAGAGTGTTCACAACAACTTCTTACAAAACCTTCAAAGGGAAAGCTTCCTTTCCTCCTCAATCTAAGCTATGCTAACTTCTAAGCTATTCACTATATGCCTTCTCTACTCTCTAGCTCAATTCTCAATCTAACTTCTAATAAAATGTTACAATGAGGGGGGATGCCCCTCTTATATCTAGCTCAGTCCATTGGACGACTCGGATTCAAATACAATGCAGGGCTCAAATTGAGTCACATATGCCCTAGTCAAGGCTCTACCCTAAAAACTGCCACTGAGAGGAGTGGGGCAATAAATGCACAAAAGATTCTCCACTCCTCAGCAGGAACCACTATGAGCAATTAGTGCACATCATCTTCCTCCAGAAGATCATCATCCAGAAGGGCATTTCCTTTTTCCTTTTCCCTGGCTGCAAAGCCAATGAACCTGGTTAACACAGCTTCGACCTCTCGATCTGAAATAGGCGGGATGTGATCCAGCTGAAACTCTAGCATTGTAATTGTTTTCCCATTATGAGCACAAGATTTCTTCCAGGCAACTAGAGCTTCGTGGGTATTTTGAACAATGCTGGAGAAGGTGGAGGTGTTTTTGAAATCATCCTGAACAAAGGTCTTCACCTCCGAAAAGAAAGGTACCAACCTACTCTTCAAATCATCTGCAGTTATCTCCTCAGAAGCCAACCTACTAGCAAAGATAGCCTCCAATGTATTGAGGACTCCATCTAAAATATTTGTCATGGCCTTTCTAACTCTGACCAAATCTGCCTATGTTGCATGATAGAATCCTCGGTCCGTGACCACTGAAGAGTACAAGCTGGCGGAGTCATATCTATCACTTTCTTGAATCACGCTTCCCCCAACCAAAGTCTGCAAAGGTGTGTGCATCAAAGCCTCCAGGCGAAGAACAATCTTGGTCTGATAGATACGAGCCTCACCCCAAGCCTGATTAACTGCCTCAATTCGTGCCATAATATCGGAGGCCTGCCGATAGGCATGAGCAAGATCTTTCATAAACTTTTTTGTCTCAGTACGAACATTGGCAACCCACTTATCTGCCTCCTGTGCCATCCTTCTCAAATCCTCCAAACCGTTGACTGACTCTCTAGGAAATTCGGCTGGGAGCTCAATTGCCCAATTTTCTTTCCCATAAGGACGAGACAAGTGTTGTACATAATCAATTAATGTTTTGTGCTCCATCTTCAATCTCTTGTACTTGCCTTTAGTGCAGAGCAATTTGTCCTTGAGTGCTTGATAGGAATTATTGCACTCCTCAATCACTTGTGCTCCAGTAGGGTGGCCAAGCTCCATGGTAGTGATCACATAGTTTTCCGAAACAGCCTCATCTCATCACAATCCACCCTAGGCATAGCCACATGAAGCGTACAAGAGCCATCCTCATTTTTTGAAATCTGAGAAAACTTTCTGACCTTCTTCTTCGTTGGAGGTGCACTGATCCTACTCAAGAACTCCTCCATCTCAACTGCTGGATCAATTTCTTCAACAGGATCATGTCTCATCTTGTCCTTTAGCCATTCTGGCACTTCCTGTTGCAAGTCAGAAATAATGAAGGGCTGTTCATTCCTGGCCTCTACTTCACAAACTTCTTCTACGCCTTCATCTTTTCGAGGCTCATCAATCTCAATAGGCTTGGTATCTCCTGAGCTTTGGGCCTCCTGCCCAGTAGTGGTATCATCCTCGAGAGTTGCCTCAATCTCATGTTGGATAGTGGCTGTTTCTTCTTCTATCTCCTGCTGATTTTCTTCTCTAGGCATATTGATGCTCTGGCCAACTGACTCCCTACGAGGTGCCTGATTTGTTTCTTGTGATTCGTGTTCTTCATTCAACTTTGCTCTTTGATCAACAAACAGTGAAATCTCTTGCATGCTTGGAGAATGTGCCCTTGATGGCATGTGTGATGCCTCCTCAACTCTTTGAGGCTCAGGCTGGACTGGCTCTTTTCCTCGTGGCTTTGGAACTTGAGCAACCTGCCTCTTCTACCTAGTAGCTGTTGATCTATGATCTCCCATTAAATTGTAAGTAAGGGGAATTGACCTACCCTTAAGCCGGTTCACACGCCTCTCCACCCAACTCCGTGTGAATGTCAAGACTGGAATGCAGAGCCTATCCAAATTTGTAATTTTTGGCTCTGACCAATCTAGAAGTGGGAGTGGCATATTCCTTACTGTTTCATAATCAACCTATATGACATTTATATCTTCTTCCACCTGGTCGGGCACCGAAGCAATCTCACATTCTCTAATCATGTCTAGTGGTATCCTTGAAAACATCCTTCTCCTAACTTCAACCTCATCCACTGCACTCGCCCACAAGTCTTCAATTTGTGCCTTATGCCTGAATTCTTTAGACAGTATCCATTTGATATTTCTCTGGGGATCATAATGCTGTCTGCTGGTATGATAGGAGAGGTGGAAGAATTGAAGCTCATTTTCTGCCTCCTTAGCTGCCTGCAGCGATGGACAAACTTCATCCGAATTCCCTATGGTAATAGGGAAGTTGAGTCCACCCTTCTTCTTCTTCTTCTGAATCTTATCTTAGGCAATGAGTTGCCTAGATATTTCCAGCATCACAATCCTGTTTGTGGGATATCGGGGCAATCTGTATGGGTAAGATGAAAACCCCTGCAGCCTTATGTAAGTAAATTTCAGAAACTGGATAAACCAACATCCGTATTTTTCAATCAATTCTTGTGCCTCCTTGGATATTCTGTGATGAGTTCTTTGCTGCAGCGTCCTCGTTATATGCATCGTGAAGGCATCATTGACCCTCTTGTAATTTGAAGTGCTTGTCAAATCCAACTGTGGACAAGCCTCATGAATCTTGAATTGCTGAGAGCCACACCCAATCGGCTCCTTGTATGATATCCCTCTATATCTCGTCATCTGGGCCAACATGTAGACTAAAGATGAGCTCATATAAAATTTTTTTGTTCTCCTTAGACTTATGAGTTGCTCATGCAAATTATCACTGATCATCAATGCCCAATCCACATGCTCTTTGCCTTCCAGCACAAGGTTGATGTAGTAAAACATCCAAGGTTCAAAGATGAACGATTGGGGGCACCCTCCAACTCTACTAAGCATCATGATCAAGTCAAAAAACTCCTACTTCAAGTCTTCTGAAATTATTTGCTTCGGCAGCTTTGTGCGGGTTGGCTTAGGCTTATTCATCCAATGAGAGTTTATCATATCAGCACACCGATCAAATGTGGATGCATACATTTTCTCAGCCCTCTCTCTCGTTTTGTAAATCATCTTCTCGTAGGCTGGAATTCCAAATGCTTCCCCAATAGCTTTAGGCGTGAGGTTGGCCAATAGCTTGCCATCTGGTGAGATGATAGTTTTCTGCTTTGTGTTGTAACAGTTAGCACACTCCATAATCAGCTCTGGGCACCAGATTGCTGGTGGAAAACCAGTAGCTACATAAAGTCCACTTCTGACAATATTGTGCGAAGTGACTGATGGATGATGACCTCCAATTCCCAGCATTTGTCTTCTGAAAGTTTCCAAATTGAAGGAGCCAAGATTTGTGTCACTTAATTTGCCTAGCTTCGAAGAAAACTTTGACTTTGGCAGGAAAGACTTGCTCAACTTCTTTATTACAGCCTGCCTTGCTGGATTCAACATGATTTTCCCTTCCAACAACTCTTCTACTTGCTTCAGCCATCCTGCAGAAATGAAAAACAGCCATCAAAAAATAAGACAGAGAAAAATAACATCACTTGAGAGTGCCAGCTGAGTTCTGAAAATAAGAGGCTGCAGCACTTTGAAATTTCTAACTTCAAACCTCAACGCCTTTCAGCAAAGTCACACTTCAACGCTTAGAAATTTCTACTCGCAGCAACACAACCTCCAACACTTAGAAATTTCTACTCGCAACAACACAACAGCAACACAACCTCCAACACTTATAAATAATTACTTGCAGCAACTCACTTCACAAATTTTCTTTTCTCAAGTTCGCACTTCTTCACCTGCAGACTTCAAGTTTGCATTCAACAACTGATGGAGAAAATAAAAAGAGCTTCAACTCTTATAGCCAAGTCGAATTTTGGAAGAGGCTAATCTTAGCAAATTTATTTGAATTTCCGTTTTCCCTCCTTTGCCGGTTATAACACTTGTCACTTGAAGCATCGAAATCTTTGACTTCTAGAACTTTGAAAATTTATCCTTCCTGCATAGGCGTGCTTCATCATGCTTATAATTTAAAACGTTAAATCAAATATTCCTCATAGAAAATTTCATCTCAACTGGCTAAGGCATTTTAATTCCGTGCTTACTTCGGCAAAATTATTCCAGACATCCAACTTCAATTCATAAGCCAAGGCATTTTTTGAAACATTTCTTTTATTTGCCTTAGAAAAAATTAATTTTGCCTACGAAATTTATTAAATAGGCACCAAGCTAAAATCTCTATCGAAAAATCTCGAGCAAGGTGTGGAAAATTTAGAAATCATCTCCCAGTGGGAAATATTCAAGACCCAGAAAAAATTCCCTTCAGAAATCATCATATTCATGTGTATCTAGACGGGGTAAGTTTATTTATTTTTATTATTTTTGAAAATAATAAAATTGCTAAGGTTTATTCAACCTTTAATTCTGGGCGCACTTCATACTTGCATTTTTGCTCTTCATGCCCTAGGCGTTCTTCCTGTTTTCCTGAAGAAATTCTTTTCATGCTTATGGGCGCATCCCACCTTTCATTAGAAATTTTGATATTACCTCCCCTGGGTGTATTTCCCACTTTCACCTTAGAAAATGCCTTAGAAAATTTTAAATTTTGATAACTCACCTTGGGCGCATTTTACCTAGGGAGGAGGAAATTACAACACTTAGAATTTTTTTTGTAGCCAAGCCCCCTTTTTCTTTGGGCGCATTTCACATATCATGCTTCCACTTTAATCCTTAGGCATTTCCCACACCTTAGAAACTTGTCTTATTCCCCCCACAAACATGGGCACATTTTCATGTATCACCTTCCACTCAAGGGCGCATATGAAGGTATGGGGAGGAACTTCATGCCTTAGAAAATTCTTTAAACTTTATTCACTTTGCTAAGGGCGCATTTAGGGTGGTGAGAAGGAAAACTTCCACACCTTAGGCATTTGTTTTACCTTGTCTTTATATCTTAGGTGCATTTGGGGGTATGAAGAGGAACTTCAACACTTAGAAACATTTTTTTATCAACATCCCCCATGAGGGCGCATTCGCTATGTGGTGGAGGAACTTTTCAACACTTAGGATTTTCTTCAAGCCACGCCTTCTTTGTAGCCTTGCAAGTTGGGCACATTTAGAGGTATGAGAAGAAATTCCTCATACTTAGCATTTTATTGCCTCTTGAGCGCATTTTACCCTTGGCTCTTCAAGTTAAGGGCGCATTTAGGCATGTCTACTTCCATTTTTCTTCACTTAGAACTTTTTCTGACTTGCAAGCTTTGGTGCATTTCCCATGTGGTGAAGGAATTTGCTTATGCCTTGGGCGCATTTGAGGGTGTGAGGAGGAATTCCTCATACTTAGACAAGTCTTTTATTTATCGAGCATCCTCCACTCTTGGGCGCATTTCACCCTTCCTCCTGCTAGTTTCCATTTGTGGACTTAGAATTTTCAACGCCCTCAGCTACCTCTTGCCACTCTATTTTTAATAAATTTCGGAGAAGTGTGACTCTTAATGGCTTTTACTCATTCTAAACCTGGAGCTGGCATGATATGCCTTTTGTGGCCTTGCTACCCTATTTATACCTATTGCCCAAGCTCATCTGCTATTTTAGCAAACCCTAAAATTGCCTAACTTCTGCAGCTCTGTTTGACTTGAAATTTGCTTCACATGATCTTGATGATTTAAGTGTCCTGTCCACACTTGCCTCTAGCACAAACCTGCTATTTTTAGCCAAGGAATGACTTAATAAACAATAGTAAGTACTCCGATTTCATTCAAATTTTGCCAGTAGGTTGCCCGAAAGATGTTGATACTAATGGGGCACTTCATTTTGACAATTTCTCGAATTTCACCCCCTATTTTAGGCATAAAAGTAGGAAACCCTATTTTGATTTGCATATACCTCGAATGACCTTTGTTTGACTTGATTCTTGTTGCATGTTGTTCCACTTGTGAAACTGGAGCGCTGGGAGCTGCCCAAAGTGTACCTGCTAAAAATAGTAAATGCCCGAAAAGTGACTAATCAGCTGCCGGATGAGTTTGCATGTTAAATTGCTCGAGGGATCTCAAAAAACCCAAAAAAACCTACAAAACTGGTCCACATGTGGGCACTGGCTAAAAATAGTAAGTCCTTGAAAAATGATCAATTCTGCTTGCATGCGACATTGTTGCGAAGCTCTCGAAAAACCCATGAGGAATATCCCAACATGCACTGAGAAACTCTGTATGCAAACCCTAAAAATAGCCCTTTGAAGTCTAAACCGCTAAAAATAGCAAGTTGTCCAAACCTGTTCAAATTTTGTGTGCAAACACCTTGAAGTTACTTGAATGCGTTGGAGCAGTTAGAATTCCAGAATTCTGATGAAAAGACCCCAGATTGAGCACCTACTAAAAATAGTAAGTTGTCTGAATTCAATGAAAATTTAATAGGGGCTTGCCTGGAGCATTGTGATCATTGTGTCGAGTTCGGATTTCAATTTGACCTCAAACGAGCTTGAAGAATAAAAAGCCTAATTTCACAAACTTAGCCAAAATTTCCAACTTAGGTCAAATACGGAGACATCCCCGGAAGGATAGAAGACCAAAGAGAGACAGAGAGACAGAGAGACAGAGAGAGAGAAAACCAAAGCCAAAAGACCAGAATGGAGCAAAATTTAGGGGGTACCCATTTTGAATGGGGTGATGTGTGAAAAGGTCACAACAAGTTGCAGCTGCTCTTGATCCTAAAACTCAAAAATATTTAATGGTTTTCAATGTTCCACCAACTGTTTGACGAAATGCTTGTAAGCTAAAGTTGGGAAATTTGCAAGTTTGATAAAAATTTTGGTAGGGACATTATATTTTATAGTTGGTTTGTCTTCATTACTCTACCACTGAGGAGGAGACTACACATATAATGACTAAATCACTTGGCTGTGATAAATCTATAAAATTTTGAGATAGGCTAAGGGTTGTCTTGAATTTAATTATTAAAATGCTAGACACAAAGTGTTTTTGTATGACATAAGATATTAATGTTTGTAATGTTGTAAATTTGTATCCCGCCTGTTCTCCTCAGAACAAGTTATCCTTTCATACGTTGAATATGCAGGATATAGATGTGTTGTTCATTGGTATTTTAAGTATGCATGATATATATTTTCTGCTCAAAGGTAATGCTGTTAAAGTTACTCATTATTATATTATTTAGGATAGGCACTGGAGGAGTGCCATTTTGTTTCATTCATCTAATCCATGAAACTACATTTTTGTCAGCCAAAAGATGTTTGTATAGTTTTGACAATTTATTGTAGAATTTTAATTGTCACGGAATTCTTTACTTATTCTTTCTGTTGTTTAGGAAGTTTATTCTCATCCTTGTTGGAGCATGAGTTAATTGTTCTTTTTGTAATGTTTGCTATAGGGTTTTCTACAGTTGCGGTTTGCACCATGGGTTCGAAATTTGCTCACGAGATGTGTTGCAATTGTACCTAGCTTGGTTGCGGCTCTTATTGGAGGTCTTAGGGGTGCTGGAAAACTCATTATCATCTCTTCAGTAAGAATTACTGATAACACACTACTTTGGGTATTATATGTAAAAGATTTATACCAATTAATGGCTTAATTGGGCAGAGCTTGGTTCTTTCCATTTTGCAAGTCGGCTGATCAATGACTATAAATGTTTCAGATGGTTCTTTCCTTTGAGCTTCCATTTGCTCTTCTTCCACTTTTAAAATTTACAAGCAACAATGTTAAGATGGGCCCTCACGTCAATTCAAAAAAGGTAATAAAATTTTCCAATGGTTTTATTCATGCTGTAAGGATTATTAAATCAAGCTTGTTTTGCTACCTGTGCCCTCTCTTGATTATGTGTTTTGCGCATCACAGAGTGAGATCAAAATTGTCAGCATATGACTTTGGTTGAGTGATAAGTGATAATGAGTAGAAAAGTGTAACTGGTTGGTTCACCTAAAGATGAAGAGAAATTTGCATAGGGATATGGGCATTAATTGTAATTCTTTTGTTCATACTAGCTTCTAAGAGATCTAATTAAAACCATCCTGTAAAGAGTTGTAATTGCAGTCTTCACTATTTCTCGTAGCTTGTTTCACAGGCCTCTTTTTTATATTTCCACCCAAAGTTATTCCTGATCATGTGCGTGTGATCTGTAAGAGCAGTGATTTCATCTATGTTACATTTCTTCCTTTCTGATGCTGACAAAGCAAGTGGACATCTGTTTATTCATTCTTTACCATGTCATAAGAATACACAGAAAATACATGGTACACAATATATATTTGAAATGGGTGCAATAGGAACCCAAAGCTTACTATTAATTATGCAGCATAAAAGGATTTAGAGTTACATATGTATACACATATACATGTGTGCATGTATGTATGCTATGTGTGTGTATGTATACATACATGTTAGTTTTTCATGATCAGATAAATCTAACTTAAAGTAAACAGAAAAATGCAACACATGAGACAATGAACACCACAAGATACCCTGGGAAAACCCTCCAACCTGAGGGAGAAAAACCCAGCCAATATATCTCCTATATATTGATTTAAATATGAGCAGAAATCTGCTTACAACTCAGGCATAACACAATGCCAAATAGATACAAGAAACAGCACCACTCCTAGATGCAAAGATACAAATGATATGCTTCTCCTTGAATCGACTCACTGCGACAAAATCAGACCTGCTACATAGGTTCGATCTGCTGCTCTGAAATGCGAATTCTTCTCAATGAACTTGATAATCAACACAAATGAAATGCCTTGTATATATAGGCAATTCACACCTCTTCACCAAGAGAGGTCGACCCAAGAGAGATGACTTTTCACAATAAGTAGGTCGGCCCATCATAAGAAACTTGTCTCTTGATATCAAGAAGTCGGCCTTCTAAAAAATCACTCCTCCTCATAAATTCGAGTTTGGCAATAATTAAATATTATTTAAGATAGGACATGCCTCTTCATTAAATAATTGCAATGAATATAAATTGAATAGCCATAAGGCTATATTCAATTTATTTCATTCAAGTGAATCGCGCTTGGAAGTAGACATACGCAACTGCAAATCATCAACACTCCCTCTCAGCTAGGGAGAAATTCTTCCAATTGTATAAGACATATCACCTCATCGTGATGTCAACCACAATGACTACACCCATATGTGGAAAGGAAAGATATCACCTCATCGTGATATCAACCTTCATGGCTACTCCCATGAAAAAAGGTTATCACCTCATCGTGAAAGCATATCACCTCATCGTGATATCAACCATCATGGCTACACCCATGTATGGTATGTACAAGTGCTCATCACTCAACGTGATGTTGTCACCTCAGCGTGACGTTCACCATGGCTCTCCCAGAGGGTGAAAACACAAGTACAAGAAAATCATCACGGACTCCCTCACGTGATGTTGCCATGGAATCACACACATGACATCCACCATGGCTCTCCCAGAGGGTGGAATCAAGGGATTTCACCTTGAACTTCTCTTAGAGAGAAGAACTCATTAACAAGGGATTTCACCTTGAACTTCTCTTAGAGAGAAGAACTCATTAACAAGGGATTTCACCTTGAACTTCTCTTGCAAAGAAGAACTCATTAAAGAGGATCACTGATGCTGAGACTCCTTCTCAGTTAAGGTTGTATTCTCCACCATACCAAGCTTATCTCGAAAATACACAAACTTTGTCCTGGAGAGAGGTTTGGTGAGAATGTCTGTCGTCTACTCATCAGTTCTGATATACTTCAACTGTATAGCTTTCCTCAATACCATATCTCTGATATAGTGGTATTTGATCTCAATTTGCTTGGTTTTGTCATGAAGCACAGGATTGACAGAAAGCTTCACACAACTCTGGTTATCACAATGAATGATAGTAGGTTCCATTGATTGTCCAAAGAATCCTGCAAGGAGCTTACAAAGCCACACTGCTTCCCGAGCTTCCGCACAAGCTGCAATATACTCTGCCTCTGCTGTACTCAATGCTACAGATGACTATTTCCTGCTGCACCAAGAAATCATAGTAGATCTCAACTGAAACAACATCCAAAGGTACTCTTCCGGTTGGCAACACAACCATCTTCTTAGGTTCAGTAGGCTCCCTCTGAATCTTCAAGCACTTGTATCAACCGCCTGACCTCATTGTCCAAGGTTGCTTGCAACACTTGCCTTAGAGAAATGGTTTCCAACGCAAACCTCTGTAGAAATTCAGGGCTATCCTCTTCGACCTCATCCCAGATCACTCTATTCTGAATAGGTTTGCGGAGCTACCAATGTTAAATCCAGGTTGACTAGCTTGAGCAATTTTGATCTCAACTGCTGAAGAGGTACTTCAAGAATTTTAGCATCTAGCCTTGCACCATTGCAAACCTTACTTATTCTTAGCGAGTCATAGAACTCCCTCTGAAGATTAATTCTTCCTCTTCGAAGAGATGTCTTCAATCATTCACTCAGACTCATGGCTACAAGCAGTGTCTCCATTCTTCAACCTACAAGATGCATCAAGCTCTTCTTGAAAGCAATCTCTTACACTTCTTGATTTATCCTGAAAGCATTAAGAAAAGATTACTAATAGTTCATGGAACTCAAGTATCTCGAACAAAAGTACCATTGGTAGAAGCATACATGATTGACTATCTCAATGTTATAGCATGAATTAATAACTACATAACAATTCATGAACATTATTCAACCATGCAATACTTATCTCATTGAAATCAGAATCTCCTGAGTAATCCTAGATAATTAATTCATTATTCATCTTTGTTGATTCTGACATGCTTTCCATTTTTCTCAGAAGTGCTAATCTGAGCATAACAAAAGACAATCTACACAGAATCTTAGATCATGCATATAGAAAATCAATCATAATCGTAATTTTAGTTCTCCTTCTATTTCAGAGTCACACTCAAAAACTAGCATGAAACAACTTGCAATGAATAATTCTTAATTCTAAAGAATCTTTATCCCAGTGATCACTATTTATTGGTCACACATAATCCAAGTAAATAATGTCAGATTTGCACAACTCAGCAAACTGAGTTTTAGCCTAGAAGGGTAATTACAATCAAAACAAAGAATACTTATCTCTTAAATATTCTGAAGGGTGGCACAGTACGATACGCTGCTCTTGCGTTCAGATCAGTACAACCTTCACGGCTTGAACACAGGCCCATGACTAGAGTAGAAATTCACTAGAATCATTTTGGGGAGAGATCTCAATCACATCCGCAAATGAAGCATGTTGATTAGGCTTGGTAGGGCAATCCTTCGCATGGTGACCAATCTGGTCACATCTAAAACATTGAACACAAGAGAGGTCCCACTTCTTCTTGAATGTAGGAGCACCATCTGACCCTTTATCTCTATTCCTCTTGAAGTATCTTTTCTTTCCTCCTTTTCCTTCCTTCTTCGAGGATTGAGCGGAAAGAACATGAATGTCTTCATTTGTAGGGCTTCGATCAATACCTCTCGCAACCAACCTTGACTCCTCTTGAATACAGTCTGCCCTCAACCGATCAAACTTGAGAAGTTTGGATCTTGTACTTATACCTTGAATGTATGACTCTCAAGATGAAGGAAGACCATTGAGGGCCAACATGGTCAAATCCTTACTGTCAACAAAATGACCAATAGTAGAGAGTTGATCTATTAACTTAGTGATCCTCATGAAGTAAGCGATGATAGTTTCCCCTTTCATCATCTTCAAATGATGAAGTTGTTGCTTCAGTGCAAGTGCTCGGCTTGTGTTATTGATTTCGTACATCTCCTCCAAAGTTTTGAACATCTCTTTTGCTGACTTCAACTTTGAGACGATAGGAACAATATGATCCTTCACGGAAACAACTAACATCTTCTTTGCCTTAGTATCTTTCTTCTTTCATAGGACCTTCTCTTCCTCATCCGTAGGCTCGGTAGCTGTGCTCTCCACGAACTCTGCCAACTCACTTTCTTCCAAGGTGAGCATAATTCTGAATCTCCAAGATGTGAAATTTGATGCTCCCTCAAGTTTGTCCTTGATCTTGAGACTGTTCACCATCTTGACGAAGTGATAGAAGAGATCAAGAAGGTGAAGGAGAACAAGGAATATTGTTGCAAGATAAATCTGATCAAGATCTTCTTCAAACCCGCTCTGATACCATGTTAGTTTTTCATGATCAGATAAATCTAACTTAAAGTAAACAGAAAAATGCAACACATGAGACAATGAACACCACAAGATACCCTAGGAAAACCCTCCAACCGAAGGGAGAAAAACCTAGCCAATATATCTCCTATATATTGATTTAAATATGAGCAGAAATCTGCTTACAACTCAGGCATAACACAATGCCAAATAGATACAAGAAACAACACCACTCCTAGATGCAAAGATACAAATGATATGCTTCTCTTTGAATTGACTTGCTGCTACAAAATCAGATCTGCTACATAGGTTCGATCTGCTGCTCTGAAATGCGAATTCTTCTCAATGAACTTGATAACCAACACAAATGAAATGCCTTGTATATATAGGGAATTTGCACCTCTTCACCAAGAGAGGTCGGCCCAAGAGAGATGACTTTTCATAATAAGTAGGTCGGCCCATCATAAGAAACGTCTCTTGATATCAAGAAGTCGGCCTTCTAAAAAATCGCGCCTCATAAATTCGAGTTTGGCAATAATTAAATATTATTTAAGATAGGATGTGCCTCTTCATTAAATAATTGCAATGAATATAAATTGAATAGCCATCAGGCTATATTCAATTTATTTCATTCAGTGAATCGCACCTGGAAGTAGACATATGCAGCTGCAAATCATCAACAATACATACATACACACATACATATTTGTAATGTCCCCATTTTTATCACAACATCTTCCAGTGACTGTTAGGCTATTCTTGGATGCTCGTAGGCTAGTCAGAGGCAGAATTAGGGTTTCCAGCTACTTGGAGGTTTTTCTTGAGGATTCAGGGGTTTGCATGTTGGAGTTTTAGAGTTCGGATTCTGGATTCCTTCTAGGTTTTCAGATAGCTTCGCAGTGGTATGACATGCAACTGAATCAGAGAACTTTTCTAGACTTACTATTTTTAGTAAGTTACAACGACTGCATGTTGGAGTTTTACAGTTCGGATTCTGGATTCCTTCTGGGTTTTCAGAGAGCTTCGCGATAGCATGACATGCAACTGAATCCGAGAACTTTTCTGGACTTACTATTTTTAGTAAGTACGACAGCTGCTCGGATTGTGGTTAAAATGAGTTTCGAACAACTTACTATTTTTAGCAATATGCTATTTTTAGCCATACTATTTTTAGCAAGGTTTCTGCAGTTCAGTTCAGTGGTTATATCTGGCAGGTCAATTGGAGCAGTTTGGTCTCCAACACCCTTGGTGCTATTTTTGGCTGTGTTTCAACAACTTGGTATTATGGCTATTTCGGGTAGGGCAGTATAGTCAGTTGGTCTCCAGCATTTGAGGTGATTATTTCGGCAAATTTGATATTTGATGAGAATATCATTTTAAGTGAAATATTTAAAAGGCATGTTTGGACGCCTTGGAGAAATAAGTGGTCAATAATATTTATATTTCACTTTAATAAAGTGTTTCACTTTATTATTATTTTGGACACCAAAATATACTTTATTGACATTTTAAATAAAGTTTCATCCTCCTTATGTTTGGACGCCAAGTTATGGAGAATGAAGTTTGAAATGAAAGGCAAATGTCAAAGTGAATTTGAATGTGAATCTCATGGGGGCGACCTAATTGGAGGGAAAAGGAATTTGAATTTGAGGCTGGAGAAAGTTATAAACAAGAGGCTTTGCTCTCATTTTCAGCACCTTATGTTTTACAATATTGTTATGCTGCCGGAATGGTAACAGGATTGCTTTGAGGGATGCATACCTCCTAGTCGGCTTAACTTCTTGCTTGAAAGATGGCAACTAGTTGAGATTAGTTTCATATTGAGTTGTTTTGCATTTTGCAATTAAGTTATTGTATTTTCAGTCCTTCTACAGTTGCTGTATCGGCTGTGGCTGAACTGGTTTTTCCCTCATATGTCTTTGAATGATTTTTATCTGGTTATGGGTATTTGATCATTGTGTTTTGCAGCCTTGGGCGCCCCTCTCTGGTGATTTTCAGATTTTAATATGCTGATTTGGATTTTATTTTGCAGAAGTCGCCCCTCTTGAGGTCATTCCACTTCGTCATGCCTGACAAATGTTTAGATAATTCATTGAGTAGTTGTTGCAGCTATTTCTTGGTCATAAATTGGTTGCCATCTTCCTAGGAGTTCATTGCACTTGGTCCCATGTCATGCGGAGTAGTTATGAGAGAGTTATGTGCATTTTCAGTTGCTGGTCTATCAAAATCAGATTGTAAAAGTTTGCCTTTGGGGTTGGGTTTAGTGTGGATCGAGTCTTTTGATGATAGGAGAGATATAATACTTCATTGCAGCATTTGAGGCATTTCAAATACAGTGATATTTGCAGGAGAAACTCATATTGTAACGCTGCTACAGTAGTACTGTTCAGCCATTTTAATTCTTGCAATTTCATAGTTTCCCACGTTGGTGGAAGAGACTGGCATTGCCTCAGTCTTTCATTTCAGTATTTACTTTCATGTACCACCCGCTGAAAAGTGGAAGAGGCTGGCATGCTGCCTAGTTACTTTGGTATTGCATTTACATATTGCTGATCGGCTGAGCTGTCAACACACTCCCTCTAAAAAGTGGTCGAGTTGCATATTTACTTTCAGCATTGTAATTTCTAATTCCAGTCCTCCCGCTGAATAAGTGGTAAAGTGATTGCACCTCCTTTTCGTTACTTTCAGCAAGCTTTGTTATTCTAACAACCCCCTTTCGTGTATGCTCTCAATCTTGCCCGCATTGGGATCTGGGTTGATCAGAGGAGAGGGTTACATTCAGCTGGTTTATGTTTGCACTAATGCTAATGGGTGAATTTAGCTGTGTAATGAAATGAAAAAATTGGCTGGTATATTTCAGTGGTATCAGAGCCAAGATCCTGTCATCCTGTAAAAATTCAATGATTCAGTTTGTCAGATGAGTGACAAAGATATCAAATACTACATACAGAGAGATGACTACAGAAAAGTCTATATCTGAGTTGATACAAGAACTGACCACGCTTGTGAGAGATCCTGACATTAAAGGTGCATACTCATGGATTGCTGCAAAATCTAAATGTTTGGATGTGAAGGTTGCCTTGACATGTGAAGGATGTGTGGTAGAGCCCAAAAACAATCCCTTAGACATGCATGTGATGGGTAGTGATGAAGATCATTTTGGTGATAAGAACAAAACAGCAGTCTTGAATGTTAATTTGGATTCATCCAATCAAGGTCTTGAGACTTAGGGCTACATGGAAGATGTTGTTGGTAGTGATTCCGATGTTTTTGTACCTCCTTTTGTTGAAGGTTTGGTGATGGATAATTTTCCTCTTGTTGCTGTCCCAACTTCCCATGAAGTTCCACATAAAGAAATCAGTGCTTTACTCATTCAAGATGGTTCCATTGAAGATGAAGATGATGAGGTTTTCAAAACAGCTTGCTTAGATGATTCTCTACTTCCTTACAATGATGGTGTCAAGGTTGGTCTTGGGTATGAGCATCAAACTAAGCCCTTGGAGAGAGGTGTCTATGAAGATTTCAGTTTATGTGAGTTGGGTGGTGACCTATTCAAAAAGTCAGCACTCCAAGAGAAGCACGAAGACCTCTTTCCTTTTGATCAAAATGATCAACCTCTTACCACTTGGGATCCAGGTGCGAAGGCACCTAGCATTGACAAAGAACCTATGTGGGATGAATTTCCCTTTGATCTGAATGATGAAATGGAACTTGGTAAGGACTCTATAACAACAAATAATGATGACAATATGCTTGAGTTTGGGGCTGCCTTCAAGTTTGATCAAAGTGACATTTAAGTGGGAGCGGAGCTTGGGAACCATATGGCTCTTGATGGTGAAGAGTTTGAAGGTGTTCTTAAACACAAATCTGTTTTACCTATTCTTGAAGTTGGTTGTAAGCAAAGGCTTGAAGAATTAGAAGAACCTGATCCTTCTTATGACATTGAGCAATTTCAGTTAGTGGGAGGTGAAGAAAAGGAGTCTTGGAGCAGCATAGGGGCAGCGAAGACGAGAAACAAGGTTTTGATTTTCAGTTGCAGCCTATCAGCAGTTCACCAACCTTGCATGTTCACGAGTGTGAAGATCAATGCAAGGTAAATTTTGAAAAAGAAGTGCAAGCTCTATCCCTGTTTGATCGCACACACAATTTGGTTGAAGAAAGACGAAGAGGAGTTAAAGATGAAGTTGCTCTACCCAATTTGCAACTTATCAGAGATTCTATGGAGACATTGAAATCAGCATACATACACTTGATTGAAGAACGAGATTATGCCTTCAAAATTGCAAAGAAAACCAGTTGTGATTTCCAAGGAAAAGAGAGAAAGGTTGATGAGCTTACTCTTGAGCTTGAATCAACAAATGCTATGTTGGAAGATACTCAAGTGGCATTAATGGAGGTAAAGAGGTAGCTAGCTGGTTTCAAACTTTTCAGAGAGCAAGAGAATGAGCAAAGAGTTGAAGAAATCAAGCAAGTAATTGGGGAGCTTGATAGTCTTCGAGAGGAGTTTGATCTTGAAGGTTTCTCAAGAAAGTCAAGAGTTGCAGATATGAATCAACAAGATGAAAGGGACAATTTCCAAGTTTTCGACAATCCTCTCTTTGAAGTAGGTGTTGAGAAAAGTTATGATAATCCTCTCTTTGTAAGGGATGATAGAACTGTGCATGAGCTGGAGTATGGTTTCCAGTGCATGGATGATTTGATATCATTCCATGAGGATGTGCCATGTTTTGTGATTAGTAATCTTCCAAGGCAATTTGATAATGAATGCATAAGTGGGTTCAAAGATGAAGTCTCCACTTGGGAAGTGTCGAAGCAAGATAATTTCAACATCTATGACATCAAGGTGTTAATGAGACAAGTCTTGGTAGCTGCTGGTAACTTCATTACAGCAGCAAAGAGTGAAAATTTCAGACCTACTACTCATGAGGAATGGGAGAAAGGTGGACCAAAACATGGTGTTTGCATGTTTGCTAATTCATTCCTTGGGTTGGGTGATGCTTTTGCCCTTTCCAGTCTATTTTGGGAGTTGGATTTGAGGCCATCTAATGTTTCATACTCCAATGCTATTGAAGCTTTCATGGATTGGCTTCAAGGGTTCACTAGAGGAGACACCGATTTCTTGAGTATGCACTTGGTTCTTACTGGCACTTGGGGACGTGTTGAGTTTTCTTCTCAGTGTGTTGGACATCATTTTCAGTTGGGTATCCATGCTTGGGATCCTCAGCTTGGCTTGATGAAGCTTATTACTTATGGAAAGGACTTTTGGAGTGATAAGAATCAAATTATCAGATTTCTTGGTGCTACTCCTTTCGTTACCATCCACTCGTTGGTTCCATTTGTTCATCGGCAAATGGATTGGAGAGAAATTTTGAGTAGATGCATTAATTTGGATGATGATTTTCAGTATAGCAGCAGTAGTTCATCTTCTTGGATGCTGATTATTCCTAAGTTAGATCATAATTCAATCATTTTAGTCATGGTGGACAATTGGTATACTTATTTTCAGACTTCACAATCCCCTATCAGGACTGATTTTTGGTCTCAAATGCAAGAGGTGATGTTTCAAAGCAATCTAAATCCATCTTTGGGAGGTGTTCAAGTTGTTTCCTGTGACTACTCCTATGCTTTCCCTTGTACTCATGCTTGGGGCAGCGAACATTCGATTGCCGTGGTTCATTGTTCTGAGGTTCTGGAAGTTAAAATTGTGAGAAATTTCTACAGTCTTCAAGGTTGTATCATGATAATTCAATTGAGGCATTGTAAATTCATGGGGAGTCATGAGTTTGATTTTGATGAGCTCTTGCAAAGGTTTGCTTTCCTCCTTGCAAGAGAATTTGAAGAGGTCACATTTGCAGTGGTGGCTTTGTTAGTTACCTTACAGAGGTATGCTGAGGGTTGCAGTATCGAGTTGAGTAGACTATCTTTCCTGTTGCCCAGGAATGTGATAGAAAATGGTATGGTTGTTATTGATGACTCAGAGTCTTTTGGGCATGAGATGTTGCAAGGTGTTGACTTCAATCCTTCCAGGTTGTTCGTGGATAGTAACATTTGGGAGTCACAAGGGAGGTTAGTGCAGTTTTGGCATGATGTTTTTACTGACATGGTCAGAGTGGTGCAACATCAACATGGTGGTTCCCCCTTGAGACAAACATGGGACCCAGGGAGTGTACTCAGGTTGGTATGGATGAACTTCAATTTTTTTGTGGTTGTGGTAGTATTGCTTGAGGACAAGCAATTTTGGGAAGGGCGGATTGTAATGTCCCCATTTTTATCACTACATCTTCCAGTGACTGTTAGCCTATTCTTGGATGCTCGTAGGCTAGTCAGAGGCAGAATTAGGGTTTCCAGCTACTTGGAGGTTTTCCTTGAGGATTCAGGGGTTTGCATGTTGGAGTTTTACAGTTCGGATTTTGGATTCCTTCTGGGTTTTCAGATAACTTCACAGTGGTATGACATGCAATTGAATCAGAGAACTTTTCTGGACTTACTATTTTTAGTAAGTTACGACGACTGTATGTTGGAGTTTTACAGTTTGGATTTTGGATTCCTTATGGGTTTTCAGAGAGCTTCGCGATAGCATGACATGCAACTGAATCCGAGAACTTTTCTCGACTTACTATTTTTAGTAAGTATGACGGCTGCTCGGATTGTGGTTAAAATGAGTTTGGAACAACTTACTATTTTTAGCAGTATGCTATTTTTAGTACTATTTTTAGCCGTATTATTTTTAGCAGGGTTTTTGCAGTTCAGTTCAGTGGTTATATCTGGCAGGTCAATTGGAGCAGTTTGGTCTCCAACACCCTTGGTGCTATTTTTGGCAGTGTTTCAACAACTTGGTATTATGGCTAGTTCGGGTAGGGCAGTATAGTCAGTTGGTCTCTAGCATTTGAGGTGATTATTTCGGCAAATTTGATATTTGATGAGAATATCATTTTAAGTGAAATATTTAAAAGGCATGTTTGGACGCCTTGGAGAAATAAGTGGTCAATTATATTTATATTTCACTTTAATAAAGTGTTTCACTTTATTATTATTTTGGACGCCAAAATATACTTTATTGATATTTTAAATAAAGTTTCATCCTCCTTATGTTTGGACGCCAAGTTATGGAGAATGAAGTTTAAAATGAAAGGCAAATGTCAAAGTGAATTTGAATGTGAATCTCATGGGGGCGACCTAATTGGAGGGAAAAGGAATTTGAATTTGAGGTTGGAGAAAGTTATAAATAAGAGGCTTTGCTCTCTTTTTCAGCATCTTATGTTTTACAATATTGTTATGCTGCCGGAATGGTAACAGGATTGCTTCGAGGGATGCATACCTCCTAGTCGGCTTAACTTCTTGCTTGAAAGATAGCAACTAGTTGAGATTAGTTTCATGTTGAGTTGTTTTGCATTTTGCAATTAAGTTATTGTATTTTCAGTCCTTATACAGTTGTTGTATCGGCTGTGGCTGAACTGGTTTTTCACTCATATGTCTTTGAATGATTTTTATCTGGTTATGGGTATTTGATCATTGTGTTTTGCAGCCTTGGGTGCCCCTCTCTAGTGATTTTCAGATTTTAATATGCTGATTTGGATTTTATTTTGCAGAAGTCGCCCCTCTTGAGGTCATTCCACTTCGTCATGCCTAACAAATGTTTAGATAATTCATTGAGTAGTTGTTGCAGCTATTTCTTGGTCATAAATTGGTCGCCATCTTCCTAGGAGTTCATTGCACTTGGTCCCATGTCATTCAGAGTAGTTATGAGAGAGTTATGAGCATTTGAGAGGGTTGTCTAGTTGCTGGTTTATGCATTTTCAGTTGCTGGTCTGTCAAAATCAGATTGTAAAAGTTTGCCTTTGAGGTTGGGTTTAGTGTGGATCGAGTCTTTTGATGATAGGAGAGATATAATACTTCATTGCAGCATTGAGGCATTTCAAATACAGTGACATTTGCAGGAGAAACTCATATTGTAACGCTGCTACAGTAGTACTGTTCAGCCATTTTAATTCTTGCAATTTCATAGTTTCCCACGTTGGTGGAAGAGACTGGCATTGCCTCAGTCTTTCATTTCAATATTTACTTTCATGTACCACCCGCTGAAAAGTGGAAGAGGCCGGCATGCCGCCTAGTTACTTTGGTATTGCATTTACATATTGCTAATCGGCTGAGCCGTCAACACACTCCTGTTGAAAAGTGGTCGAGTTGCATATTTACTTTCAGCATTGTAATTTCTAATTCCAGTCCTCCCGCTGAATAAGTGGTAGAGTGATTGCACCTCCTTTCCGTTACTTTCAGCAAGCTTTGTTATTCTAACGACCCCCTTTCGTGTATGCTCTCAATCTTGCCCGCATTTGGATCTGGGTTGATCAGAGGAGAGGGTTACATTCAGCTGGTTTATGTTTGCACTAATGCTAATGGGTGAATTTAGCTGTGTAATGAAATGAAAAAATTGGCTGGTATATTTCAATATTACATACAAATGAACACATGCATGATGGGTTCCAAAGGGGTAGAATTTACTAATGAAGTCTTCCAACCAAATTGCAATGCAAATAGATGAATCATGAATCACCCAATTGGATGCAACTCAAATGGTTAAAATGACTATTTGAGATGCACTCAATTGAGTTTTCTAACCAAAGTTCAATGCAAATAGATAAATTGATCTATTGGATGCAACTCAAATGATTAAAATGACTATTCGAGATGGCTCTCAATTGATCTATTTAACTAATCAAAATGCAATTTGAATGAAAATGACTTTAAAATTTAAAAGTCTACATACACTCTTGTTAACTCAAATGTTGAACCTTGGGGATGTAAATTGATGATAGTGTCATGTCAATTCCATGCCGGGAGCAACATGTACTTGATTTAGGAACCTATATGAAAATGCAATTCTATTTGAAAAAAGAAAAAGTGTAAGAACAGAAAAACACTCTTAACTAATGCATGTAAGACTAATCACAATAGAATATCTTCTATTCAAACCATTAAATTATCAATCCAACTCAGCAAATTAAATATTTAAATAATCCATTCTAAAGCATAAGTAAACCACATTATAAATGTAAATAAACATAAACAAGAATAAACAAATGAAGAGGAATTTGAGGTTTGGTTTGGCCATTGGAAATGCCCTTTCTCTCCAATAGAACCACCTCTCTCATTCTTCGACTGCTACACAAATTTAATTTCAGTCAACAATAAAAAGTAATAGAAAATACTTTGCAGAAATCAACCTGTAGAATTATATTTTATCGCACTGTCTTCTACACAGCTGCAAGTCCATACTTCTATAATGAACACCTTATACAATAATAGAATAAAAGTTTACCAAGCCCCTAAACTTATGGAAATAATACAACTAAAGTAAAATATTCTTTTACAGCAATAGAAGATCTGATTTGGAATCTGGCTCCTTTGCCCAAAAATGGATTAAAAGATGATATAATGCTGAAATAATATTTGACTTAAACTTTCTTTGGGTCCTGAAGAGCAACATTTTTTTAATTTTTTTTACTTTTCCCAATTAAATTCCTCATAATCAAAATAGATTTGTACTTACTGTTTGCTAAGTCAAACCCTATCCTAAGTAGTGCTCCCAAGGCTGTAGTAGCATTTGTAGACTTGCCTGAGATCAAGTGCATGACTCCACAAATAGCTAGTAACGTTGGTTTGAGGGATACAAGCTCCTTTCTATTATAGTTCATGATTCCATATTGTGATTTTTGTTTCTGATGCCATGGATATCATAATCCATGAGTTTTGTGTACTTTAAATACTTGAGAATATTTATATATCTAAAATGGTTTTTCCTTCAACTAAAATCTGCTTTTAGTTTATACTCATGTGATCGATGCATTTTTGTGTATGTGAGGAAAGTAGCTTCTATTTGATTAGTTTATTGTGTCTTTGAAGTTTGTCTATTGAAGGGTGCATGATACAAGTTTTAAATCCTTGAAATCTCTATATTTCATGGTTTTTCAATTTGTTGAGTCTTTGCCGAATTTGGGTGCCGAGTCCAAGTCCAGGTCAAAAATCAGCTTGCCAAGTCTGCGCTGAGTCTGAGTCTTGCAAGTATGGTTTTAATATTTTAACCTCATTTGTTAGCACTTGGTTATAAAACCTTAATTTATTAATAGTCTTCTTTGCAATATCATCCAAGGTTGGAGCCAATTCCTTTTCCAAAATTTTATGATCTTGTTTTTATCCTTTCATATTGTTGAGAATAGACATTGAGGAGGGTTGAATGGGCTTACACTTGGGTCATTGCCAAAGTGACATAACAATCTCTGCTGGCTGCTGCCGAAGTGATCCTGCAGAGTCTTCTGCAGCATCTTTTTCAGCAGTAATGTCTTCTGCAGCAGTAATTTCAACAACAGTAACTTTTTCTGCCAATCTTCTCTTCAATAATTCTGCTCCTTGTTTTTCTGCTTCCAATTTTGCAGCTTGCTGAAATTTTTCGTTTTGTGGCTATTAGCTTTGTTTTCATTTTTTCAGCTCTTCTCCCAATTCATCACTTATGCTTTACTTATATAGCAACTGCAACTTTTTTTGTTTGGGACCATTTGAGGGTTTTCAGGCTCCTAGGTTCCTCTTCTTGCATCTCTTCCTTAGAATCAATATTAACCGATTCAATATCTTTGAATGCTGAAGAGATTGTTTGTTGCAATAATCTCCAAAACTTTGTTTGTGGAGGGTGAGGACCCACTTCTAGATTCAGATTCTTGGGGCAAAATCAAACTTTGCTTTTGTCTTCTAAAAGTTTCAACTTGTTCTACTTCTGTTTGGATTACTGTCTCTTGTTCTTGTTTAGCCACCCCCTGTTCTTGCCTCGCTTAGATACTTCTGCAACAACCCTGTATTCCTGCCTTTGTTTGGATAATTATGCAGCAACCACTTGTCTAGTTGTCACTGAAGACTTCCATAGCAACACTACCGGTCTCACTTGTTGCCAAAGGTACATTTTCTTCTACCTCTTGACAAAAAAAAGTTTCCCAAGATATAGGGGAATTGAATCTTCTTGGGGCATCTTTCAATATAATTTTGATCAAGTCATGATAGCCTAATTCAATTACTTCTCTAAACCTCCTTAGCCATTTTTCTCAATAATTGAATAAGGAAGTATGGCATGCTCATTATCTTACCCTTCCTCAAATCCACAAGTATATGGAAATGAAATCCATATAGAAGGGAAAATCTACTGTCGCAGGTAAGATACCTCTGAAGAATAATGGCAATTTCATTCTGCAGGGCTGGCAAGGAGACTTCAAATTGTGTGGCCATCACTTTGTAGAATTTTGCTAGGGTTTAGAAATTTCATTTGCAAATTGTCATATTTCCCCTGTAGTGAGAACCAATTTTCTCCCTCATTCGCAAGGCAAGCGGAAACATGAATAAGCTTTCAAGTAATGGCAAATGAATTATGACTGCATCATCTTTCTAATTCTGGGCAAAGCTAAGGCAATCACATCATTAAAACTAAAATTTCTGCGAAATTCCAACCACCTACCATTCTTGAATATATCTTGCACTTTGGGGTTAGCTAATTAATTGCAAAAGTAGGCTCATAGTAATGAAGATCTCCTCTGATGGTGGTGATAATAAATTCAGCAAGTGCAGATTTGCTATGAAATGCAAAAGAACTTTTTTGGAGCTTTGGAGTGTGCAAAGGGTTTGTTATCAACAAGAAATGAAATGATGAAAATGATAAACAAGGATGGGGATATTTTAGATGTGTGTGTAATGATGATGAAGTGACTTTGGCAGCTGCCACCTTTATCTAATAATTATGAAGTGACTTTGGTAGCTGCCATCGTCTTTGGCATGCTTGACATACCTAGATATGACTGTCAAAATAATTGCATTTTCATTTCACATTAAGCAGTTGTAATCACATTTAGCGTAATATCTTGAATAAATCACGTTACCCACTTTATACTAATGCTCAGTTTTCCCCTTCGAGTGAATTAGCTCGTCTACATGAAATTACATCATAAATGAGCAACAATGTCATCTTTCGTGAAGGGAAGCTTTAAGTTGGGCACTTTAATGACATAGCTGAAAACATTTTTCCTAAAAGAAAACATGTTTGAAAACACTGCAAATATTTGCAAATCCTCCCTTCAACTAAAATAAAAAACTGTCCTCAGTTGACAATTTGGCATAGGGTATAAGGGGGCCACATGTATGTTTGCAAGTATGAATAGCTAACTACTTCAGGTTCCCAAGAAAAATAAATTAGAAACAAACATTACCAAACTGGTTTTGCGAATGTTACAAACATGCTGTTGAAGTTAGGATGCAAAGTAGTGAGTGTGGAAGGGATGAAAAATCAATCCTGTAGCACTCGGGATCTTTTGTAGCATCAACTAGACTTCAATGTCAAGTATACAACTTCTGTAGCAAGGATAGATTATTGACAAGATAACAAATTATTAATTGAATGAGATTTTTTTTTTTTGAATTTATTTAGTTGTGGATCCACTAGTATCCTAGTTTTTAGATCCATTATTGTTTTTTGTGCTAGTAACTTGATTTTCACAAAGGGACTTTTATTACAGTAGGAAACCCATTAGTATCTTGGTTGTTAAGTCCTCTACTACCATGTATGTTGATAGGTTTTCACAGATTTGTTTTTTTGTAAATTTATGTAGGGCTTGGTATAGAGGAAACATGAGGAATGTGCTACTACCTCAACATATTTTTGCAACATAACATTTCAGAAAAGTTCCTCTTTGGACAATCACTTGTTATAGAGATGTAGTCGATGTTCATTCACATGGGCCATCTTAGTGGAATCCACAGTATGCAATTTAATTAACACCATTATCAAACATATGCTCAATCTCATATAGCCCTAACCACCTGTTGACGTGCTTTTTATGACAGCGCCAGCACAGAATAAAGTTGTCCAACGGTCACTCTATTCTCTCTTGATCAAAGTGTCCCACATGCTAAGATTGCTTGAAAGTTCATGTGTTCGACTCCAAGGTTCCTTTCATCGCGAATAGACTCAGTTGGTTGATGTGTTTTGCTGGTTATTTCAAGGGGACTTACGTAGTTGTTCGACTATGTGAAGCAATTAGGACATGAATGATTTCGCAATATGGTTCTGGTATCTAGACCGACTCGGAAAATGCATAATTTAAAGGGGATAGGGATAGGGATTCTACAAATCTACTTCTAAAGGGTGGAGGACGAGGATTGACTTAAACAATCTTCAAACCAAACTTTGCTTTGTCTCCTTTCGAACAACTCCGACAAAGTTGGTGCAATCTTCAAAGGATGAGAAAAGTGTTCAAACTATGACGGAACATGTCCACACCGTCAATACGACGCATACAAACATATGAACCATAATCGAAGTTAAGTGCTGATACTCCAGTTGACCACACAAGGCGAACTTACCATCAGTAAGCCCGCTAGTGGTATGGATGAAAGAAGATATGCTCAAATCACAACGCCACACTCCACAATTAACAACTACTTGCATGAAATAAAAATCTACTTTACTCTATCTACCTTGAATTGGAAAGACGAAATGGCCTTGCTAGCTACTCATAACAAAGAAGAAATCACCAAGCAATGAAACTCTTTGTATTATGAAAAGTGTTCACAACAACCTTTTACAAAACTTTCAAAGGAAAGTTTTCTTCCCTCCTCAATCTAAAGCTAACTTCTAAGCTAAATGCTATATGCCTTCTACTCTCTAGCTCTGATTCAACTCTTGATCTAATGTCTAATTATTTACAAATGAGGGGGGATGCCCCTTTTATAATAAGTCCAATTCAGTGGACGGTTTAGATCAAATTACAATGAAGGGCTCAGATCGAGCCACCTATGCCCTGATTAGGGTTTCTGCCCTAAAAACCGCCACAGAGAGGAGTGGGCAATGAATGCACAAAATATTCTCCACTCCCCTGCAAGAATCATAATGAGCAATTAATGCCCACTACCATCATCAAGAAGATCCTCATCAAGCAGCGCGTTCCCACTGGCCTTCTCCCGGATAGCAAACTCGATCAACCGGGCCAATACTGCTTCAACCTCCTGTGTAGAGATCGGTGGAATATGGTTGAGCTGGAACTCCAAGACTGCTACCGTCTGTCTGTATCTGGTGTAAGATTTCCTCCATGTCACTAAGGCGTCCTGGGTATGCTGAATTATACTAGAGAATGTGGAGACATTCTCAAAGTCATCCAGGACAAGTGACCTCGCAGCTGAGAAGAATGGAGGCAGTCTACTTTTCAAGCCATCAGCAGTTATCTCCTCTAGGACCAACTTTCTAGCAAATATGGCTTCTAATGTATTGAGGACTCCCCCCAAGATGTTGCCCATTGCTTTCCTCACTTTAGCTGAATCTGCCCTTGCTGCGTCGTGAAATCCACGGCCTGTGACCACCGAGGAGTACCAACCGGTGAAATCATACCTATCACCTCTCTGAATTACACCTCCATCCACCAAGGTTTCTAGAGGTATATGCATCAAAGCCCCCAAACGAAGTACAGTCTTCGTTTGATAGATGCGAGTATCACCCCAGGCCTGATCTACTATATCCATCCGTGCCAAAATACTTGAGGCCCGTCGATAAGCATCGGCGAGGTCCTCCATGAATTGCCTCGCGATGAACAAGGTTAACCCACTTGTCCGCCTCCGCTTCATTTTCTTCAAATCCTCTAAGGCAACAACCCATCTTCCTTCTGAAGCTCGGCGGATCTTCAATCGGGCTGGCTTTACCGGTTCAATTCGACGCGTTAGATTCTGCATATATCCTATCAAGGTTTTGTGCTCCTTCTTCAATTTCTTATACTTCCCCTCCGTGCGGAGCAACCGATCCTTCAATGCCTGATAGGAGTTATCGAACTCCTCGATAACTTGGGCTCCCGTAGGACGACCCAACTCTACTGTGGTGATCACATAATTTTCAGGCCTCTCCTCGGTTCGACCACAATCTTCCCTCGGAATAGCCACCTGAAGCGTAGAGCCGACCACGGCCGGTGATCTTTGAAAACTTTCGGGCCCTTTTCTTCTCTGGTGGCGCACTGATCCTTCTAAGGAACTCCTCCATCTCAATGGCCGGATCCGTGTCATCCTCGGGTTCTCTCCTCATTCTGTCGGAAAGCCAATCAGGCACTGTCTGCTGTGGATTACAAACGACAAGGGGCTGCTCTTCTGTTGCCTCCATCTCGTGCACTTCCTCTCTTCTTGCACTGGTCTGCTCAGGCTCATCCTCCCCTATAATCTGGGTATCTCCCGACCCTTGGGTCCCTTGTTCTGTGTTTTCCTCTTCTTCCAAAGCCGTGTCCAACATCTGCCGAAAATGGGTGTCGGCCATTGTTTCCTCTTCCTCCTCATGTTGGCCGCCCCTGGATAGACTGACACTAGCTGATTCCCGGGCGTTGGGCTGATCTACCTCCTCAAGTCCCTGCTCTTCCTCTAATCCTGCCCTCTGATCGGCAAATAATGAAACCACTCTCAAACTCGAAGACTGAGTTTGTGAGTGCACCGGTGATGCTTGTTCTATCCTCAACGGTATCGGTTGGGTTGGCACTTCCACTTGTGCCCTCGATGTCTGAGCAATTTGTTTCCCTCTTTTTACCGATAACGGCCTTGGGTCACCCATCAAGCTGTAAGTAAGGGCGATCGACTTGCTCTTAAGTCTGCATACATGTCCGTCGACCCAAGTCCTGGTAAAAGTCATCACCGGGATAGAAAGAGTGTCCAAGTCCATGATCTCTGGCTCGGACCAATCAGGTGGTGGGACAGGAGTATCCCTAACTGACCCATAGTCGGGTTGCATGACGTTGACATTCTCCTCCACCTGGTCGGGAACTGGAATAATCTCACATTCTCTAATCAACTTGAGAGGAAGTCTGGAAAACATCCTTCTTCTTATCTCAGCCTCATCCACTGCATTTGCCCAAAAGTCCTCCAGATGAGCTCTGTGCCGGTATTCAACGTTCTGTACCATCCGGATGTTCCTGTAAGGATCGAAATCCTGCCTGCCTGTGTGATATGACAAATGATAAGATTGCAGCTCGTCCTCTGCCTCTCGGGCTGCCTGCAAAGAGGGACACACCTCAATGGAATTTCCCATGGTGATAGGGAAATCAAGCCCACCCTTCTTTTTCCTTTTCTGAATCTTATCGTAGGCAATCAATTGCCTAGATATCTCAAGCATTACTATGTGATCAGTGGGGTATCGTGGTAACCGATACGGATACGAAGTGAACCCTTGCAGCCTAATATATGTGAATTTCTGGAATTGGATGAGCCAATACCCATATTCCTCAATCAATGTCTGTGCTTCTTTAGATATTCTCTGCTGCGTCCTCTGCTGAAGTGTCCTCGCAATGTGCATTGTGAATGCATCATTTGCCCGTTTATAGTTGGCAATGTTAGCCAAATGTAGCTGTGTGCAGGCTTCATGGATTTTGAATTGACCAGGGGCACAGCCGATTGGCTCCTTGTACGAAATCCCTCTGTACTTAGTCATTCTGGCCAACATGTAAATTACATATGAGCTCATGTAGAAAGTCTTCGTCACCTTCAAGCTCCTGAATTGCTCATCGATGTGGTTGCTAATCATCCTAGCCCAATCGACACACTCTTTTCCTTCCAAGATGATCTCGATGAAGTAGAACATCCAAGGCTCGAAAATGTAAGCCTGTGCACTCCCATTCACCCGCTCAGCATCATTATCAAATCACAGTATTCTTGTTTCACGTCCTCGGCAATTATCTGCTTTGGGAGCTTAGTGCGGGGTGGCCTCGGCTTCTGCATCCAAACTCTGTTGATGACTGCAGTGACTCTTTCGAAAGAGGAAGAGTACATTCATTCCTTTTTTGTTCTCCCAGAGTAACATCTCCTCAGCTAGCTTGAATCCCAAATGCTTCTCCGATGGCATCGGGTGTGAAGTTGGCGAGCAGTTTACCATCCGGAGAGACGATCGTCCTACGTTCTGGCTTGTAGTGATTGGCGCACTCCATAATTAGCTCCGGACACTGAATTGCTGGCGGAAAACTAGCAGCTGCGTAGATTCCACTCTTCATTATATTATGTGCCGTGACGGATGGTTGATGGCCCCCTAGCCCGAACATCCTCGATTTGAGTGCATTCAGATTAAATGAACCAAGGTTGGTGTCATTCAATCCTGCCAACTTTGAAACTATTGCTGACTTTGGGAGAAATGGCTTAGCGAGCCTCTTAATCATTGCCTGCCGGGATGAGCCAGCCTTGCCTGCTTCAGTGTTTGCAGCTCTGCCTGCGGCTCTGCTTGTTCCTGCAACATCCTTTGCGCCAGCCATCTGCAAAATAAAATAGAAGAATAAGCTAGACTGCAGATTTTTAAAATAAAACAATTCCCGAGATGGCTGCGAATACGGAGTTAGCTTTGAAAATAAAATTTCTCAGCATAAATTTCTAACTCCAAACCTCGTACTGCATAAAAATCTCTGAGTTTAGAGACAACTCTCAGCAACTGCACTTCTGACTGGTGAAGAAAAAACGCAGCAAGCTAATAACTTTCAGCAATGTAGCTAATTTCTCCAGCACAAATTGTTCGAACCTTGACTTCACTTTGTCAACTTCAGCAGTTAGATGAATAAAGAGTTGCCAGCAATATGAAATTTCAACTTCCTCAACTTCTCAACGTTTAAACTTCGCAGCAACTCCACTTTCAGCTCTTTGAGAATTAAATTCTCCAGCAACTCCGGAAAATAACTTCAACCTTCAACTTCGAAGTCGCAGCAACACACTTTCAGCTTTTCGAAAGAAAGAGTCTCGACAAATGAAATTTTCTCCAGCACTTCGTACTTTCAGCAACTCAACACTCCGAAATAAAATAAACTCTCACAGAATTTCTCTCCTCAACCACTTGGAAAATATTTCAATCTCTCCAGAACTTCTTCAGCAACTTCAACTTCGAAATAATGTGAGGAGAAATGAGAGAAGAGATTGTTTAAATAACTCTTCTCGGAGAATCCTGCTAAGTAGTGCTGGGGCTATTTTTAGCACCTTCATCAATTTCCCACTATCTTCGTTCGGAATCTTCTAATTCAAGCGCAGTAGTGGGCTAGTCGTCAGCCGGTTATTATGGCAGTTGCCATTAATAATGATTCCTTCTTCTTCAAATTTCGAATTTTCCTCTCAATCTGCCAGTTAACTCTTGGCGATTTAAACAACTCGCGAGAAAAACAATCACTTGACTTGATTTAAAATTCCATTTTAAAATCTCGCAGTGTTTAAATAAATTCAACTCGAAAAAAATTCGTGGGAGTAGCAAATTTATTTCCAACTTTTTAAAATGTCTGTCATTTAAATCCTCGATTTCATAAAATTTGCCTTAGACATTTTAAATTCTCTCATTAAAACGTTCAACTCCGGGCGATTAAAAATTGTTTGCGTGCTCGAAATAATTCGTCCTTTGAGATTTAACTTCTGTCAGGAAAATAATCTAGGCAAAACGAATCCCTTCTGAAAATATTAAAATTTCCCTTAGGAAATTAATTTTTAAACTCTATTAACTCATGGGTGCATTTTAAACGGGTTCATTTGATTTTCACTTAGAAAATATTTTATCAGGTCGTCAACCCCGTTTAAATGTCTGGAAAATTTTCATGCTCACCCACTCTTTCTGTTTATTCAAATTTTCAAATTCTCATGCCTTAGGAATTTCTCCACTTCACACACTTAGGAGAAAATTTAAATTTTCATCCCCTTTAGGCATATATTTTAACTAGGCAAGCTTTAAATTTCCACGCCTTAGGAAGCATTTTCCATCACCACTTACCTTGAGGGCGCATTTCCACTAGGCAACTTTTATTTTCGTGCCTTAGAATATTTCCAGACCTCTATTCCTCCTTTTGACTGGGGGCGCATTTTGACCTTGAAGCTTTTGTTTTTTTGCCTTAGGCGTTTTTCCACTAGGCCACATCCTCCTTGGGCGCAAATACATAGGCAAGCTTTCATTTCCATGCCTTAGCCGCTTTTTCTACACTTGAGGGCGCATTTTCATACATGAACTTTGATTTTACGCCTTAGAAAATTTTAAGACCTCCTCACCTTGAGGGCGCATTTCACCCTTGCAAGTTCCATTCCCTTCTACCTTAGGCGTTCTTCTTCTTAGCATCATCTAGTCTTGGGCGCATTTTACACCTTATACCTTCATTTCCATGCCTTAGCTGCTTTTTTTTTTTACCCTTTTCTCCTTCTTGAGGGCGCATTTCCATAGGCAAGCTTTTATTTTCTCACACTTAGGCGTTCTTTAGGCTCCAAGAACCTTGGGCGCATATGAGGGAGGAGCTTCCATGTGAGGGCGCAAATGAGACCCCATGCTTTTGTTTTATGCCTTAGCCGCTTTTTCTACCTAGGCCACATCCTCCTTGGGCGCATTTTGATGGAGGAGCTTCAAGATGAGGGCGCATTTTAACTAGCTTACTTTTATTTTTGTGACTTAGGCATTTTTCACATGCAAGCTTTGACTTGAGGGCGCATTTCATGGGGTGAGCTTTCGTTTTTGCCTTAGAAACTTTTCAAGGCTTCTCTCCTTGAGGTGGGCGCATTTGACTAGGTGAGCTTTTGTTTTTGCCTTAGAAACTTTTTCAAGGCTTCTCTCCTTGAGGTGGGCGCATTTCAACATGTGAGCTTTCATTTTTGCCTTAGGCGTTTTTCAAGCCTCTGCCTGTTCCTGCTCTTGCATTCTATTTTTAGCAAGTTGTGCTATTTTTAGCAAATCCCTTGATTTTCAACCTCTAAGGCTCCGTTTTGCCTGAAAATTTCATCAGATGATATTCTCTGCCTTGTGAACCTGTTTTGTCAGTCCTCTGCCCTGACCTGCTATTTATAGCCACATGCTATTTATAGTAAGTTTGACTTTCTGACTTTAGTAGCTCCGTTTTGCCTGAAAGTTGCAACGCTTGATCTTGATAGCTTGAGGGTCATTCTGATGCCAACCTCGGGTGCAGACCTGCTATTTATAGCCGTGCCCTGACTTACTAAAAATAGTAAGTTCTCCGACTTTGCTCAAATTTTGCCAGCAGGTACCTTGAAGTGTGCTGACATGGGTGGGGTACTTTGTTTCGGCTATTTTTGGATTTTACCCCCTATAAAAGTGGAAACCCTAATTTGATTTGCATGTATCCCGAACGGTCTCCGTTTGACTTCGTTCCTTCTGCATGTCGTTCTGCTTGCTGGACTGGAGTGTTGGGCGGCTGCCGGAGTGTACCTGCTAAAAATAGAAACTGTCTGAAAAGTGACTCATCCACTGCCGGATGGTTTTGCATGTCATATTGCCCGCGGGATCTCAAAAAACCCAGAAAAACCCAGAAAACTGGTCTGCATGCATGCACTGGCTAAAAATAGTAAGTCCTCAAAACTCGATCTTCCTGCTTGCAAGCCACACCGTTGCGAAGCTCTCGAAAAACCCATGAAGAAAAACCCGACATGCGTTGAAAAACACTGCATGCGAACCCTAAAAATAGCCTCCGAAGGCTGAACTCTGAAAGTGGTTGTCTCGGTTTGCATGTTACATCACTGCGAAGGTTTTGGAAAACCCAGAAGGATTCTCCAGACATGCATCTGAAAAGCCTATGTGGAAACCCTGATTTGACTCTTAGCCCAAAATGCCAAAAATAGTAAGTCGTCTGATCTGGCTCAAAATTTACGTGTAGACAGCTTGATGTCACTCGGATGCAGTGGAACTGACAGAATTCCAAAATCTCAATAAAATAGTCCCAAGTTGAATACTTACTAAAAATAGTAAGTTGCCGGAATACAGTGAAAATTTAGGGGACTCTGCTGGAAGTCTTCTGACTGCTGCACTAAGCTTAGATTTCAATTTTATAACTCGGTTTGACCTTAAATAAGCCTGAAGGATGAAAACCCTAATTACACAGACTTAACCAATATTTCAACCTGGGTCAAACAACGGGACATCCCCGGAAGGACCAGAGACCAGAGAGAGAGCGAACCAAAGCCAAAAGACCAGAATGGAGCAAAATTTAGGGGTCCCCATCTTGATGGGTGATGTGTCAAAAGTCACAAACCACTCAAGCGAAAATATTTCAATAGAGAAGAATTTCATTGGAGAAAGGTATAATGTACCAAGATGGTGCTACCTCATAGAGAGATATTTCCGGTGTTGCAGCCAAATCTGGGATTCAACAACGACCAAGAAGATATTCTTTCAGGACTGAACAATCTCGCATGGAAGACTAAGAGAAGTACAACTGAGTATATGTGAACGAGCTTTGTGTTAGAAGCAGAAGAAGAAGAAAAGGCTATCAAAATTCAATTTGCTATTGAAAGAGATTTGCTGAATCAAAGATAGCCACTCACTCCCGCGCGTCGCCAATAGAAGAAGCAGCTTCATCGTGGATCGTATCAGTTCATTCTTGCCGGACAAGTTGAAAAGAATATTGAGGTCTGCACCCAGTTCATCTAAAGAACTTGTAGAGCTAGAGCTACCTACCAGAACAAGGAAAAAGAAAGAAGTTAGATCAAGCGAAGAGGCTTCATCAAGCGAGGAAGTTTTGTCAAACGAGGAGGTGCAATCAAACGAAGAAGAGGTGAGCGGCGAAATTTTTTCAAGTTTATTCAGAACTCCGCCCAGCATTTCAAGGTTTTCTCAACTGAGACCCGCTCGAGATAGCACACCAGTAGCTATTCAACAACAACAACCAGCTCAAGCCACTACACCAGTTGTTGTTCAACAACAATAGCCAGCTCAAGGTGTCGTGTATCGACGTAGACAACTAGTTCAAGCAGTGGTTCAACCAGCTCCTAATGGTGCTACTTGGTTGGTTACCAATCCGTCTCCGCTAGAGTTCAATGATTACCATGAAATGCCAAAAAATCCAGAGAGTTTATGCTCCAAGTTCCAAGTTCCATGTCCATGATGTGAACCAGACTACTGAGGACCATATCAAAATGTTTGAGGATCACCCGCACGACAGGCAGGTTGCATATGGAGACATAGCTTGCAGGCTGTTCCCATATTCTTTGGGAGAAGAAGCTCGTTACTGGTTCATCCACTTACCAGTCGGATCAATAAGATCATGGGAGTAGATGAAAACAACCTTCGTTGGAAAGTTTGGGATACCTATCACCCCCGCGAAGCTGTTTAGGCAATTTGTAGAGGTAAGGAGACAAGACAAGGAGCCCATCCATGTGTTCAACAATAGATTTCAAAAGGCTCTCACAAGGCTGCGTACTCCTTACACCATTATTGACGCTTGAGAGAATTATTACGCCGCCTTGGAAACCATGACTGCAATGTTTGTGAGAGAAGCTCACCCTGCTCCAGCTAACATGAACTTAGCCTATGCTAAAACTATTGTGAAGTAAGTCAGAACATGGGACAAAACACAATTGGGCCTTCATTATACACTGGCTTAGGTACTGCAAGTAGCCAGATACAGGCTTGGAATCAACAAGTCCCAACATTGAATCCAGTTCCCCAACCAACTTATCAGGCAACGGTGCCATCAAACCAACTAGTTCTCCACCCTGGAGTACCTTTGTCTCAAGTGCCGACAACACAACCCGTTTATCTTCAGAACACAGTCGAACCAGCTAGGACCCAAGAAGACAAAGATGAAATAAAAGAGTTGGTCGAACAAGTGAAAAGGCTGTCAACTGAGGTGACGTACCTCAGAAATCAAAATAATCAGATATGAGCCATGCAAAGAAATAATCAAGCACATCAAGGTGGTAATCGAGGATATCAAAATAATTCTCCAAATCACCACGATACCCATCAAGGATACAATCATGAGAACAATAATGGGTATAGGAATAACAATCAGGGATTTCAGAAGAGATCCTGGAATACAGGGCCTAATAATGGAGGTGTCCCTTCACCATTGGACAATCCGCCACCTCTTGAGAACCGTCCTGCAGATAGATTATATTTGGCGGAGGCCGTCTTATCATGATGGTGTAGGCTGCATAATACTAGTCAACACTCCGAGCTTCAATGCCATGACTTCCAAGTAGCTGCTAATATTTTCAAAGGAGAAGTAAAGAACATAGAACCCACGAAGAATCCTCCAGTCACTGGGTATGAAATAGTTCCAACACCCAGATATAATCAGGCATTAATCTTAGAAGATTTCAAGTTCTCGCCTGAATTTCAAAGCTACATGCCGCCCTCGGTTAATCAAAAGTTCCCACCCGCTTCAGCAAATGGTCCCGTGGGGACACCAGAAGCTCAAATGCCTTCGGAGGCTCACGCCACTTATGCATCACCAGATGAACCTCTTAACAGGGATGGTTACAGTTTCCCACCTCTTAACAATAGTGTCTTGGTAGAAGGAATCAGAGAAGTACAAGCTTTCCAACAGTGTCCCTATCCCGGAAACTTGGGGAAACATAGGCAACGACACTTCAAGCATTTTTCTAATTGTCACCCAGGTTCAAACCCTGCATGTCAACAGGAAAGCCTATAACATCAACATACATATGATGAGAAATAAGATTGAGTATAGTGATTTAGGGATACATTTGCACGAAATCAATTTTTAATACAATTTAAGAATGTTGTCTATATTGACTGGTTATAGAGCTCATAAGATTCTTGTCTCCAACAATTGTATATAGAGAGTGTAACCCTAGTTCAAATCCCACATAGTAAAAAGGAAATTTAATACTCCAACAACCATATGGCAAGACTAGGGTGCACTCATTGTGGGAAACATTCAAGTATATCACCCATTTTCATCAACTCTAGAAAAGTCCAAACTTCTGTGACTCCTCATTAAATATTGTAAATATTGCTGCACAACCAGGTGGCAGAGGTTATATTGACAAAACAACTACATTTTGTTTGGTATTTGCCTCTTATGACTGCCAGTTTCATATCTTGAGAATATAGAAGGCATTTGTATGGGAGATTTGCTTAAGCCCAAAAAAATACCTCCAAGAAATGTAAAATTGTTAGAATTAGTCTTTCTTTTGTCATTAGAGTCATAGTTGTTAAGTCCTAGCACTATGGGATAGATTCATTTGTAGCAGAAATTTCTTATGGGTAGTGTGCACGATTGTAGTCCTTCCATTTGTAGGGGAGACTTGCCTACGTCCAAAAAAATACCTTTGGGAAATATAAAATTGTTAGAATTAGTCATTCCTTTGTCATTAGAGTCGTAGTTGTTAGGTCCTAGCACTATGGGATAGATTTAGTTACGTGATCTTTTATCAAAAATTCTTATTCAACTTGTTTTTCCTTTTTTTGTAAGGATTTTTCCTATAGATAATGAGGTTTTGTCCTTAGTAAGGTGCCTATGATTATTATTTTTGTGTTCATTAATTTAGATTACCCTACACCTCATTTGTAGTTTTAGGTAAGATTCTTTAAAGTGCAATTCCTTTCTTAGGTGTCGCTATATTCTTTAGAAGGAATATTGGAGTGTAACTCCCTTCTTAGGTGTGCTTATATACTTTGCAAGGAATATTGGAGTGTAATTCATTTTCTTTGCACACCTATCCACACTTCTTGTTACCTCTTGTCAAGAGGAATAAAACACATAGTCACACTCTAACACAAGATGATAAATATAGATGCTTGGAGTTGCACACATAACTCTTACTTTTTCACCTCCATAAAATAAAGGTCTTTCACCCTTTTTCTTTAAGGTGGTACTTACTTATCTTGTTGTCTTGAAACTCTCATTTTTTTCAATTTTTTTTAGTGGAGAGATTATTAGGATTATAAGAACTCAAGTTGCCATCTTCACAAATTCATGTGAGGTTTTCTTCTTTCAAATGGTTTTTCCATGTCACAAATCTTATCTCATGTTTATTGTGGTATGCTTTATATTAATTTGTTAAATTTTGTTTTTGCTTAGTAGTTGATCTTAGAAAAAAAGTTATTTAGGTTTACATCTTTGTTAACCTATAACAAGGCACTTGTGTAATCCTTTCAATAATATTAGCATGTTCTGTTGTTCTTGGAATTGTTTATGTGGCCATGAAGACTGGGTGTATTCCATTGTGGAATTCAACAAGTGGTAGTTGGGGGCAATGTTTTGACAACATACCAAAAAACTAGCTGGCCATGTTGTTGGGGCATAATTGGCTTACAATGGCTTAAAATACCTACTCAAAAAGGTTCCCAATGTTTAGGGCAAGGATAACAATGATGAAAGTGTGCAAAGCTAATTTTGGCAAAGTTTGACCTTGAAAATTGCACCAAAAGACCAAAAATTGTAAAATACAAATCAAACTTCATCACCTTTTAGTGGGCATAATCAATTGGAATGATACAAGCTTCAATTTGAAACAGGCTTGTGATTGAAGATGGGTCAAATGTTTCATTTAAGGTCCTTGAACCACTGGTGAGTGAATCCAACGAGTTGCCACTATTCAATACTGATCTCGAATGCCTATTGTAACATTCTAGATGTCTGTAGCCCCATGCAAGTGCCAAGGCTTGCATATATCTCCCACAAGCCTACCCAAGTTTAAAGTGGTATTATATTGTATGGTGAATAGTTTATGGTTTAAATGTAACTATGATGGGTGATTTCCATTAGAATTTCGGTCATAGAATATTGGTTTTTGCTTTTAAGGATTTTTGATACCATACTTGAAAAACCCTACAAGTACTCGTAGGACTCACGAGTCAAACTCTACAGTGAGTAAATCGCAGAATAAATCGCCAACGATTTTTACTGAAAAATCGTGAAAAACTCGTAGTTAAATCCCTAAAACTCAACTAAAACACGTCAGAAAAAGTATTAAACTTAAAATGTGTGATTTTTTTAGGGTTTTTGTTATGTTCTCTAGATGCGAAAAAGGCACAATGAAACAACCACCGTGCACGAGGGTTTATGTTTTTTCTTACCGTAATGCCCCCTTGTCGTAAGCAATGGTCAAATGTTGTGGTTAGTCTACCCATTGGTTTTTGTAGGCTAACAGGGTGTTCAAGGGACCCTTTTGAGGGTAATCTTTGGCTCTTTAGCAGACCCTTTGGTGCTTATTTCAGTATTCTTCAACTCTTCATCCCAGTTTATTTGTGGTGTGCCTTTCGTAGGCCATTCAGGAGACTTTGATGCATACCTACTATTTATAGTAAGTCATTGGTATGGTCAGTTGTCAGAGTGTCTATATTTGGCATGGTGGCATAATTATATCTTGGAGTTACATTGGTAAAATTGGTCTTATGTATTTAGTATTAATAATGCCAAATAATAAAGTGCGTTATTAAAATATATTAAAAGGGGACTTTATATTTAAAGGATATAAGTGATTATTAGAGTATACGTTATAATATAAGTTAAGTGTCATTTTAGAAAGGGAGATATAAGTGATTATTAAAGTATACTTTATATTATTAAGTTGTGCACCGAAAGGAGGAAAAAGTAAATGAAATTAAAGTAAATTAAATGAGATGAAAGCCAAATGCAAATTGAATATTACAAAGGGCATTTGAAGTTCATTTTATGCATTTTGGATTATTATTCTTGTTTGTAGAAATTTAGAGAAGAGCTTCAACTAGGGTTTGCTGCTAGTTTTGAGATCAAGCTTTCTTGAGGATGAAACTCCTCAGAGAGAACAATGTGTACAGGTGTGGAAGATCACCCAAGGTCATTCTGAGAGATAATCTTATTAAGAGGTTATCACAGTGCTTCATCAATTTCTTGGAGGTCATCCTTCAAGGTTTACCGACCTTTCAAGATCAAAGTTGTCATCCGGGAATGCTTTCAATGTAATTTCAAGGCATTAATAAATTTGAAATGATATAATATTATATCTGTGTTTCAACTTTTCTTCATTTTGCAATTTTATGCATTTCTTGGCAAATATTTCAAAAAAGTACAAAACCAAAAAGAAACAGAAAAAACAGAAA